>PISX010003628.1:0-134343 GCA_004024625.1 Mellivora capensis | reverse complement strand
CTCATGAAAGAAATTGAGGAAGACACAAAGAAATGGAAAAATGTTCCATGCTCCTGGATTGGAAGAACAAATATTGTGAAAATGTCTATGCTACCTAAAGCAATCTACACATTTAATGCAATCCCTATCAAAATCCCATCCATTTTTTTCAAAGAAATGGAACAAATAATCCTAAAATTTATATGGAACCAGAAAAGACATCGAATAGCCAGAGGAATATTGAACAAGAAAGCCAAAGTTGGTGGCATCACAACTCCAGATTTCAAGCTCTATTACAAAGTTGTCATCATTAAGACAGTATGGTACTGGCAGAAAAAACAGACACATTGATCAATAGAACAGAATAGAAAGCCCAGAAATAGACCCTCAACTCTATAGTCAACTAATCTTTGACAAAGCAGGAAAGAATGTCCCGTGGACAAAAGACAGTCTCTTCCACAAATGGTGTTGGGAAAATTGGACAGCCACATGCAGAAAAATGAAACTAGACCATTTCCTTACACCACACACAAAAATAGACTCAAAATGGATGAAGGATCTCAATGTGAGAAAGGAATCCATCCAAATCCTTGAGGAGAACACAGGCAGCAACCTCTTCAACCTCAGCTGCAGCAACTTCTTCCTAGGAACATCGCCAAAGGCAAGGGAAGCAAGGGCAAAAATGAACTACTGGGACTTCATCAAGATCAAAAGCAAACAGTTAACAAAACCAAAAGACAACTGACAGAATGGGAGAAGATATTTGCAAATGACATAGCAGATAAAGGGCTAGTATCCAAAATCTATAAAGAACTTATCAAACTCAACACCCAAAGAACAAAGAATCCAATCAAGAAATGGGCAGAGGACATGAACAGACATTTCTACAAAGAAGACATCCAGATGGCCAACAGACACATGAAAAAATGCTCCACATCACTCGGCATCAGGGAAATATAAATCAAAACCACAATGAGATACCACCTTACACCAGTCAGAATGGCTAAAATTAACAAATCAGGGAATGACAGATGCTGGTGAGGATGCGGAGAAAGGGGAACCCTCCTACACTGTTGGTGGGAATGCAAGCTGGTGCAACCACTCTGGAAAATAGCATAAAGGTTCCTCAAAAAGTTGAAAATAGAACTACTGTATGACCCAGCAATTGCACTACTGGGTATTTACCCTAAAGATACAAATGTAGTGATCCAAAGAGGCAACGTGCACCCAAATGTTTATAGCAGCAATGTCCACAATAGCCAAACTATGGAAAGAACCTAGATGTCCATCAACAGATGAATGGATAAAGAGGTGGTATATATATACAATGGAATACTATGCAGCCATCAAAAGAAATGAAATCTTGCCATTTGCGACAACGTGGATGGAATTAAAGGATATCATGCTTAGCAAAATAAATCAATCGGAGAAAGACAACTATTATATGATCTCCCTGATATGAGGAAGTGGAGATGCAATGTGGGGGGTTTGGGGGGCAAAGAAAAGAATAAATGAAACAAGATGGGATCAGGAGGGAGACAAACCATGAGACTCTTAATCTCACAAAACAAACTGAGGGTTACTGGGGGAAGGGGGATAGGGAGAGGGTGGTGAGGTTATGGACATTGGGGAGGGTTGTGCTATGGTGAATGCTGTGAAGTGTTTAAACCTGGCGATTCACAGACCTGTATCCCTGGGGCTAATAATACATTATATGGTAATAAATAAAAAAATTAAAAAATATATTGTTTCAAACAAAGAACCAAATTGAATGATGTGAAGCTATTAGGGAAGATTTATGCTCTTTAGTCAGAATTTAAAAGTCCACCTTACAAAGAAGTCTTCCTCTTCTTGAAGTTAAAAACAACAACAACAAGGGCACCTGGGTGGCTCAGTAGGTTAAGCCTCTGCCTTCAGCTCAGGTCATGATCCCAGTGGTCCTGGGATCGAGCCCCATGTCGGGCTCTCTGCTCAGCAGGGAGCCTGCTTCATCCTCTCTCTCTGCCTGTCTCTCTGCCTACTTGTGATCTCTCTCTCTCTAAAAACAAAAAACAAAAACAACAACAACAACAACAACAACAACAAGACTAGGTATCCAGCTGTTAGAAAAATTGTACAAGGGAATGTGTAAATTTGGCATTTAAAGCAATGTTTAATTGACCTTTTTATTGATGAGTCTTCTAATCAATAGTTGGAAGGGACCATTTGAACAAGTATTTTCTGCTGCTACTTAATAAAACTAGAGTATAGAACATATTAGAAAGAAATAAGCGTCATATTCCCATGATATTCATTAGTATTCATAATGATGTCATGATTATGCGTTTTTCATTATTTTAAAGAAATGTTTATTTACTATAGCTCAGCTTGTTTGCTCTCATTCATTCTTTCTGTCTTCTTTTCCTTTTCTTTTCTTTTTTTTTTTTTTTCTTTTCTTTTTTCTTTCTGGTCAATTAACCTCATGTGTTATTTGATAAGGAAAAAAATTGTTAATCTTATTTTTTTTCCCTCTAGCTAACCACCTTACTAATTGTGTTTTGTAAAACAAAGTCAGGAAAGATGATTATTACTTTTATACAAATCAAATCTTTATTATGTTGGGGAACAAAGTTAATTCTTTAGTTTCAACTATCCCCACTATTATTTAAGTTATCCACCATGAACCAAATTGGTCCATATAATTTACACTTTCTGATATCTACCATAATTGTCCAATTGTTTTAGTGCCTGATATTAGCTTTTAATACCAACACTTTTTTGTCAAACACTATTTACTGGTTTTTCAACATAACTTTATACCTTTGGTTTTGATATTTAATTTGGTCTTCCCATCACTCAAATTTATGCCTTTCCCAACAGACATTAAGTTCCTGCCCCAGGGATTCTCTGTGTCTATTGGCCCCTGGATCAACCCCGAGATAGCATTTCAACTCCTTTACAAGAAAAAAAGAGAACCAGGACACAAACCGTCTAGTCCTACATTTATAAAAGTTCTACAGTTTTCTTCTTTTATATTCTGTAGACATTTGAAATTTAACACTCTTAAAATTTGTTTTTTAACTGCTATTCTTATCTAATATAATATTTTATAAAGTGGGTAAAACATTTTCCACTTAGGCAGAGTAGAAGTAATTCAGAGAGTTTTGTTTTTGTTTTTGTTTTCTTTTTTGAAAACAACTGACAAAATCCTATTTTTTTAAGATTTTATTTATTTATTTGACAGACAGAGATCACAAGTAGGCAGAGAGGCAGACAGAGAGAGAAGGGGGAGGCAGGCTCTCTGCCTAGCAGAAAGCCTGATTTGGAGCTCGATCCCAGGACCCTGGAATCATGACCTGAGCCTGAGCCGAAGACAGAGGCTTTAACCCACTGAGCCACCCAGGTGCCCCCAAAATCCTGTTTCAATGCCCTCAGTTTCTAGACAGAATGGGAAAGGTGAAGTGATTTGCTCAATGTCACAGAACTACCAAATGATAGAGGGGGAAAAAATTCTCTTTAATTCTCTTGATGTAACAGTTATTCCATACTTCAAGTACCTCTCTGAAACTCTTAAATATTCACAGTGAACTATTCTCCAAAACATTATGGAAAATTGATAAAAAGTTGTAAAAATATGTAGGCTATTATAGTTTCATGAAATATAGCCCCTAGAAAATTTTGTATATGAAAATAACAGGTATGGAACACCCGGGTGGCTCAGTAATTTACTCATCTGCCTTCAGCTCAGGTCATGGTCTTGGAATCATAGGATCAAGGCCTGCATGCATCTCCCTGCCAGCTGGGGGATGGGGGAACATCTGACTCTCCCTCTTCCCCTACCCCTCCGCCCTGCTCATGCTCTCTTTCTCTCAAATAAATAAATAAATAAATAAACAAAATTTTTAAGAAAAGGAAATAACAAGTAACATCATTGATCACTTGAACTTTTCAAACACGATTTTATTTAATGTGCATAATAATCCCATGTGATAGGTAATATTTTTATACCACTGCAGTAAATGAGGGTCAAAAGGAGTATTTACACAGCTAATGTGAATGTAAACCCGGACATGACCTGTAGGTCTGGTTGACTTCAAGAACTATTTTCATAACCTCTCTAATACACTGTCCCTAAAGAAACTGGTTCTCAATTTATGACAGTGTAATGGTTTCAACTCCGTTTTTGTTATAACACTAAAAGACATAAATACAATCTTCTTATGTTAAAATAGTTGAAAATTTCTGTAATGTTTTCTTTGTACTTTTTATATCCTAGAATCAAAATCATGCTGTATGATGGTTTTCTAAGATAGGCCAAATTAAGACAAATCACCTCCTGCATTTCCTTGACCACCTATGCTTTGACTAATATGAGCTAGACTGTTTATACATTTAATATATGCAATGGCAAATAGAATTACATAGATTAATATATGTAATTATAGGGAAAAAATCCAGTTGTATTGCTCAGGTATAACCAGTAATCTCAATTAAAAATGGATGAAAGTATTTAAACTTCAGGTCTTTCTTTTTAAAAAAATGGTCCACCAGGGATATAACCACTAATATGAAATTAATAATACATTATTGTAAAATCTCATTTTTTTAAATATTGTAAAACCTGTTTTACAGGTTTCAGCAGAGTATACTATTTTTGGTGTATTCAAAAAGGCATAACCTTGATTACATTAATTTCCAGATGGCTATGAAAAATATCCTAGGAATCCCAACCTAGATATTCCATACAATACAAAAGAACCTTTGTTTTGTTTGTCTTGATTCATGACAACCTGAACGAAATCTCATTGAGAATAACTATTTGTATTCTATTGATTAACTGAACACTATTTTTTAAAGTGTTTCATTATTTACTTTTCTATATATCTCAGTAGACTCAGATTATGACAGTTTGGATTTTAAAAAGAGAGAGAGAGACAGAAAAGAAAGCTCAAAATCAGTTGTTTCTTAAACTATTTTGGGAGAAGAATCACTTTGGTTTTTGTTGAATATATACATATATATATATTTTTTAACCAGTAAGTATTTTTCATTCCAAGAACACTTCCAGGCAATTTTGACACCACCCAAACTGATCTAAATCCTGTTCATAAAGATAAGTTTACTGATCATAGGAGAACATGGCTATTATGGCAATGTCAAATTACTATAAAAGGTTTTAAATGTTTTCAATTTCTATATTATTCTCAGCTTGGTAACAAATGATATGCCAACTGGCAGCTGTTCACAGACAACATTTTGAATAGTGCTGTTCTAAAATTCAGTTTTTCAATCATTCTGGATGACATGGCATGACTGAGAAGTATACACTTTTCACTTTTTTTTCTACAATAAGTGAGATTTAAACAAGTATTTACTGAGGAAATATTGTATCTTTACTATTGTGTTTGGAAAAATGTAAAAATATAGGAAGAGCAAAGGCTAACATTTTAACTGAGGATGATAGTACAGGGTTATATGCCAAGTTTTGTGGCACAAAATGTAAATATAATAGAAGTTTAGACAAGAAGAAAATCAGGAAGACCAAAAGTCACACAGGGATTGGAAATATGATGGCCAAATGTAGATTGAAAATAATTTGATTAATAAAATGTGTGGTATGCTCTTTAATGTCTGTGGAAAATCATTGGTTTTTATGAAATCTTGATGTGAATATTCTAGCTAGAACATACTATTTGTTGAAAAATCCTGAAGATCATGTTATACATTTTGAATAAGATTTTTACAATTTCTTTCTTTCTTTCTTCCTTCCTTCCTTTCTTTCTTTCTTTCTTTCTTCCTTTCTTTCTTTCTTTCTTTCTTTCCTTTTTTTCTTCCCCAAAGTCCCTCTACTCCTACCAACTCTCAATTACTGCCAAAGAAGGGAACTATCATGACAGTCTTAAGAACATGACTGGTAGAGAAGCAGAAAAATTTATCAATGCAGAACTACTAAAATCAAATTATTTTCAATAATTAATGACCAGATCAGTAAGGGAACCAGGTCTACAATATTCCTAAAAATTTTCAAACTTAATGCTACATATTGATCAGAATATCAAACCGTCTTTCTCTCATTCTTTGACTTAATATACATGTCCAGTAGTTCAGTACCTACCTACCTAGGAGTGTCTATCTACCACCGTTGTGTGAATCCACATGCTGCCAAAATCAATGCCTAAACTGGGTGAATACATGTTAGATCACCTTATATGTTACATATTTATTTCTGCCTTTTTAAATAATACTAATGCCAGTTTATTTTTATTCAAGTTCTGTGTATTACTTACGGTATTTGTAATCCAAATTATGCAAAAGATCAGATATTTACTTTTCTGTATAACTTTAGAGAACTCTAATCTATTTGTATTTAATTACCTAGCCTTTTTAGTGCTTTTGTTTCCTGTGCTCCCAGGCCTGGCCTTCCTTAGACTGTTGTCTGCTTCTAAACAAGATATTTTATATACCTACCATACTTATGTTCTGTATATAGCCTTATATATGATTATGATTATTATTAATTTTACTCTGTTATTTTATCATCAATAGTCTTTCTTTTATTTTATGGAATCGTTTAGGTGGTTTTTTTTTATAAAGTTTCCTAATATAAACCAAACCTTATATATCTTTACATAGATAATGTCTGTCTATATTATCTGTGTATTTCTCCTTCTCTGTCATCTATGTATCCTCTATCTATAATTTATTTATGCGTGTTCATGTATGTCTATGTGTACTTCACCTTTTTTTTCTATTTAGTTTTTAATTACCTTTAATATAGTATACTTTTTTTTTACTTTGTTTATTTCAAATTGTTCATTTAACAGTTTTTTTCTATGAAGAGACTGATAGAGGAGGGAAGGCCTGGTGATTGAGAGTCACAGATTAATCTGTTTCAATTGACCGTGATTACAACCAGGCAGTAAGAGTGAGTGTACTCTCGACTCACCTGGGTGGCTCAGTTGGTTAAGTGTCTGACTCTTGATTTTTGGCTCAGGTCATGTTCTCAGGGTCATGAGTTTGAGCCCTGCCTTGGGGTTTTTGCTAGACATGTAACTTCCTTAAGATTCTCTTCCTCCCTCTCCCACTGCTTCTCCCCTACCCCTCTCTAAATTAAATCAATAAATAAAAATGAATGCACTCTAAGAGGAATTTAATGTAAAGGAAATAGAGTAGAAAACCAAAGTCTGAGGTTTACCTTTCCTGAATCATAATTAAGGAACATAACATAAAGAAGCCACTATGACAGAATTTCACTAGTAGGATTTAAATGATAACTAGGATAGGGAAATATTCAAGAATGAGATCAACAACATTTTATTCTGCAAAGGTTCAGATAGTAAATATCTTAGGCTTTGCAGTCCACAGGATCTTTATCTGCCATTATAGCATGAAAATGGTCATAGACAATATTTAAATCAATGGATTTGGCTTTGTTCCAATAAACATTTATGTAAATTTGAATTGAATTCCATATAATGGTTACATGTCGCAAAGTAGTATTCCTTTGATTTTTGTTCCGACCATTAAGAAATGCAAAAAACATTCTCAGTTTTTGGACCATATACCAGAAAAGGCAATGGTATAAATTTGGCCTGGGGCCATTGTTTGCTGATTTTTACCTTGCAAGAATGAAAGAATATTTTAGGAAGAATAAATGTCTGAATAGCCAAATTCATCAGAAACTATAAGCAACTTGGGAGCAGGCATTCTTGTATATTCATAGTTTTATTTCCAAATATAGTTTTCACACTATCTTTCACATAGTAAGTACTAAATAAGTGCTTCCCAACAAGAAGTAAAGACTAATGATCGGAAATTCTGAGGCCACTTGTGATCTCTCCTGTTTTGAAAGAGAGAGGATGATGAAAGCTGTTTGAAGTATGAACAATTTAGACTGAAAGGTCAGGAAATGGAGGTAAATTTCTAGACAGCTTGTTTAGTGTCTGAAGAGAATTGAATGATTGGAAGGGAAAGAAGATAAAATCCAAGTAATGTTTTGTTATTTTTTCTTCTTAAATTTCAAGGGAATGTTGACATTTGAATACTTGGAGATGTGACTACAATGACAAATTAAATATAGGACAGATCTTTCTGAAGGCAAGGGACAGTGGACAAATCTATGATTGGAGAGAAGGTTGAGAGGAGGGGATAATGATAGAAACTTACTGAGTTGGATGCAAGGGAAATGGAGGTGCTTGTGACAAATAACATTTGTCCCTGACATGAATGACAGAATAGATGCTGAAAGAGAGCCTATGAGGAAGAAGAGGACAGAGAGTTGGGAATTTGGAGATTTGAGGGAAATGCATTTTTTTAAAGATTTTATTTCTTTATTTGGAGGAGAGAGAGAGAGATTGAATGAGGGGAAGGGCAGAGGGAGAGAATCTTCTCAAGCAGATTCCCCATAAGTGTGAGTCCAACTTGGAGCTCAGTCCCACCACCTGGAGATCATGACTTGAGCTGAAACCAAGAGTTGGAGGCTTGACGGACTGAGCCACCCAAGCATCCTGGGAAATGTGTTTTTTTTTTTTTTTTTAAGATTTTATTTATTTATTTGACAGAGAGAGATCACAGTAGACAGAGAGGCAGGCAGAGAGAGAGGGTGAAGCAGGCTCCCTGCTGAGCAGAGAGCCCGATGCGGGACTCGATCCCAAGACCCTGAGATCATGACCTGAGCCGAAGGCAGCGGCTTAACCCACTGAGCCACCCAGGTGCCCGGGAAATGTGTTTTTAATAGTCAATCAGTACAATAAATAAAAATGGCAAAGTCCTATAGAAGATGAATGCATACATCCACCTAACTGACCTACTTATTTTCAGCAATCAAGTATCATTAGCATTGTTTTAAATGTTAAATCCAAACTAATATCATCACTAGAAACATCTTGTTTGCCTTTAAAATTTTGTAAAGAGATAATGTATACACAGGATGTAATTATATATGGAAATTACCTAAAGAGAGATAGATAATTTCTAACTATGAACTAGAATTTTCTTTTGCTTATTGACTCTCACCCTTATTAGTTCTGATATCTTATTAATGCCTTTTACTCTAAATTGTGGTACATATTTATATATGTATATATATATATATATATATATATATATATATATATATATATATAAAGTGACTTAATTAAACTTCTTGATATAATTCCTCACCATTTTCCTCATCAGTATGTATTATCTTAATTTTATTTTGCATCTTTGGTTTTTTTGAGCTCATCTTTTATCTCATTAAATGCCTAATGCATGTGAAAAACATTCCTCTAAAATTCCCATCCACAGAAGTAAATATTAATCTATGTGATCTGAAAAAATAAAAGTGCCGTTGTAAAATGGAACCTAATAGACTATAATCAGAAATAATGGCATAAAGTGAAGCAAAGAAAACTCAGGGTGGCTGTCAGGAAACTTTTAATGGCTTTGTAAAAATGATTGTGAGGCTGATCAGGGACGTCTTATGGAGACAGCATACAAATAGGAAATAATTCCCAGCAGAGCAGTTTATTTTACTGTTGAATAGTTTTGTAGCAAACAAAGGGGAGGAAATTGCTCCTGGTTCAGCAGTTGTTTCGCTGACAGTTCTGTGTCAGGTCACTCACACTTCCTATTATTTGGCAGATTTTGTTGGTAGCTTTTACACAACAGCAAAGAATGTATAAACAATTTCCCTATGTTCAGAGCCTTTCATCAACCTTAGATCCCACTTCCCCCCCCTCCATATTCATGCCTCTGAAGTACATATTTTATATTGTGCTAGATTCTCACCAAATAGATTCTTGTCAAAGATATTTAATATACTTCTGAAGCAATATGTTTGGCATAGAAAGTAATGTTTCAGTAAATTGATGAGTGAAACTGTTTTGTGCATGTGCTGAGGACAGAGTTCGGGTTTGTGCACCTGCTTGAGGGTGCCGTGGGCGACTCAGGATGACCCCCCTGATAATCATTTTAAAATGATTGTGGTACATCCCATGTAGTGGAGTTAATTTTCTACCTCCAGAACTACCAGAATCGTGCATTAGATGTTTAGTTTTTAATTTGTTTGGTTATGTTCTGGAAGTCTGGGAATAACGTGTACTGTTTAAAGGAAGACACTATCATATGTTCCGGGTGTTTTGACAGTGTGTGGCAACTTCTGGATTGAATCTTAAAAATCAGTGGACACTCCAGATTCTCCCTGAATCACATATGAAACTTGGAGAACAAAACTAGCAGACCACACACTGAGCTCTCATTCCAAAGTGCTTTGGTTTTTATATTATTTTCTAAATTTTAAGCAAAGAGAAAAACCACCTACTATGTTTGTGCTCCTTCCAAAGGTGTTATTATGGTATATCCATTTTAATTACTATCTGTCAAATGGGATTTGATGTCAGTATTATCTTTAAAAGAAATGCTTAGTGGTGTTGATAATGTAAGCTTTGTTAATTGTAGTTCATGATTATTAAATACAAATGGTGAATGGAATCTCTGCTGAAAAGAAATGTTTTTATTTGAATTAGAGAAGGAGAGTGTTCTAATTTAACAGTTACTAACTGGAGTATACAAATCAATTAGTAATCAGTGATCATACCTAAATCATAAGACAAATGAAACACTAGAATCATTACACACATATTTTATGTATAGATCAACAAATCTCTCTTCTTAGTAGTTTTCTAACTATAGGTAAAGTGAGAAAATTACAAAACAAAAAGACCAGTGAATAAAAGAAAAACCTGAAAGAAAAATAATGGGCTAAATGACGTTTCTTCCATTTGTGATGTGTCTACCAGCACAGATCACTGGGCCTATACATCCCTTCAACATTCACTTATTAACAAAATTCAGGATAGGAGGGAATAGAAGTTTGTGTGTGTGTGTTTTTTGTTTTTGTTTTTGTCTCACTTATGGCAGTCTGGCACAAACAATATAATACTCAACCAGAAAACAGTTATGGGTGAAGGAGTAGACTAATAATCTGCTTGGACATATTCAAAGATTTTATAAAATTTGACCTTGATAAAAATTGAAAAATAAAATAAGCCTTCTGAATAACTACCTTTTTATAATTTTTCGAAGCTTCTGATTCTCCACAAATTAGAAAACTTTCAATCACTTCTGGTAGATTTGGTAGCTTTTGAAAAGATCAAGGACAGGGCATGGGGGCAGCCACTGATGTGATAACTTCTAAATATACTCCAGTATGACATTTAATGTCTGGTAAAGAAGCTTGAGATTGGAGGATTTGAGAGAAAACTTCAAAATTTATTATCTATTTCTGAAGTTACTGAGTTATGAACAAGATAGTAACATATGAAGAGGCTATATCCTATTAGAAATAAGTAATTAAGAGCCTGATAAAATTTACATCAAAGGGTTATTTCCATTGATTTACATTTAAGGGGATTGTTTTATTTAATTCAGCACACACACACACTCTCTCTCTCTCTCTGTGTATATATATATATATATATATATATATATATGTATGTTTAATTTTGATGCTGAAAATAATAAAGCATCAAACATTAATTTTGCTTATAATATGCCATATCCATGTTAATTTAAAATATTCACTTTTTCCCCTGTTTTCTAAATTATAGGATGAAGTCTGCCCCAAAGCTGAAGGAGATGAAGTTCAGAGGTGTATGTGGGCCTCAGCTGTTAATGTCAAAGACAAGTTCATTTATGTTGCACAGCCAACTCTGGACAGAGTCCTCATTGTTGATGTGCAGTCCCAAAAAGTTGTTCAGGTATGAACGATCCCTGCTTTTGAAGGTGATTTTTTAAATATTATTTACTTTTTTGCCATTCTTTACCAGGTAACTTGTACATTGCCATCTGATTGTCATTGATGACTTGTTTTATTACTTGGATAACTGGATAATGTATGCATTTTCTGCAAACTTTACTTATTCTGTTGCTTGATTTTAATGAATTAAAAAAAATTAATTTTTTTATTTTCAAAAATTAGATTCCATAAACACATCATAATATTAACATGATTAGTTCCACAAAAATCAACCTCAGATTTATTTATTCTGTTTAGAGCCAGGAGAGTTCCAGTCAAACGCTAATTAAGGTATTCCTAGTTACCATTCCAGAAACAGTATTATTTCTTCCTTACTTGATTCTTAACAAAAGCCAAGATAATAGTAGACTGTTAGATAATAATAATTTAGTAGGTTTTACTATAGTAGTAAAACAAGGAATATGTACATAGGTCAATGACAGAGAAAAAAAAAATCCAAGCAAACATTGTCATGGTCATGGTTATAAAAAAAATTCTGGTTTGAGTCCCCAAATGTTTCATTCCCAGTTCTTTCCAAAGTTATTTAACTTGGGCAGTCTATTTGTACTCCATTGCAGAACAGCCAGAGATGGTATGGGATTTGCTTCTAGGTGGCCTCCCTGCAGTAACTGGGCCCTTGATACTTACTATAATCTCTTGCTTCTCAGATCAAAGGAAACAAACTTAAAACAGCTTTATTAGATATGTATAATCCACTAAATGGAATTAATAATTATAAATGTCTCATAAAGTTGTATTTAGAATCAACTTAATGTATATAAAACATTTATAGCAGATCGTGGCATATAGAAGTGATTTAGATATACTTACTATCAAAGTTTCTGAGAGACACTAGAAGCTAACCATTCCTTATATTTACCAAGATCTTTTTTGCATCCATATTGGTTTGAAATCAAATATTGAAGTAACTCCTCTAATGATTCCTGACTAGAACTACAAAAAGTGGCAATAAGTTCAAAGTTAGGGCTTTTCATTCTAAGAGTCCTTCACAGCTTCACATGATATCATCCAATCATCCATCTAGCTATCCATCCACTCTTTGTATACTTATTAATTGCCTACTATGGATATGTTTGGTATGGCAAATAAAAGAATGAAAAGTGTTTCTACCAAAAAACTCTCTTACCTCTGGTTTTACAAATTTACAGTAGATATTTAGTCTAATGGTTCAATTTCTAATAAGAGAGTGACTGGTATAATCATGAGGAAAAGGCTCAGTAACCGTTCTACTAGAAAACTTTTCTAAGGCCTCCAGGGTTGCATGATTCACATATATATCCAGTCTGATGGTTCAGTATCCACCTTGAGAATAATATATTTTTCTGTGTATTTCACCTCTTATGTCTGAGACTGCTGGACTTTGACCAAATTAATTTGATCCTGATTTCAGCTATAACATAGGCAATCAAATTATAGGCATTAAGTTTAGGATTATTTAGACTCTATAGCCCGCAGGTTAAAATTAGAAATATGTTTCAGAAATAATCAAATTGGTCTTTAAATTTAGTTTTCTAACTAGAAATCTATGCTAATTATGTATTATCTACTAGATACTCAAAAGTGAGAAAAACTAATATCATTTATCTTCATATCATTTCCATCTTCAGACAACA
Organism: Mellivora capensis; assembly: GCA_004024625.1. Lineage (NCBI taxonomy): Eukaryota > Metazoa > Chordata > Mammalia > Carnivora > Mustelidae > Mellivora > Mellivora capensis. The sequence goes on along the minus strand of PISX010003628.1, from coordinate 120,972 downwards.
GTACAAAATTTAAAATTAATTTTAAAATTAAAATTAATAAAAATATTGATAATGAAATGTGAAAGTTGCATAAATTATATTATTTTTCAAAGTGCCTCTAATTGCTATGAAATACCAGGAGAATGTAAAAGATAATATATAATGCTAAAATATTTTTAAAAATCATGTTTATGATATAATCATTATTATGGAGTATTTTTAGACAAAAATCTAACATTTACTTTTTTATAGGCTAGAAAATTGGGCCTCAGTCCAAATGACTTTTTATCTTATTATTAAAATAATAATGATGTTTTATTACTCCTTCTAGTCCTTAACTGTTCATAGATAATCATTATGCATATTTATGCCACCATAAATAAACATTGACTGGTTTTGAATATTACATCAGTGGAAATATATGGCATTCACTATTTGTATCTGGCTACTTTGCTCTACATTATAATTATAAGATCATTTTGTTTAAATGTAGGTGTAGTGTTATTCTTTTTTTGCTGGAGAGAAATAAATTACAGTTAATTATTATTTGTTGATTCTCATTTGAAAATTCATCTAAATTTATTTAAGACCATAAAATCAATACTCATGGGGCTTTTGTGGTCATGCAAGGACATGAACAGAATGGTTAAAAATTTGTCACCCAACATACACGTTTCTAGCTAAAGTTGAATAAGAAGAAACTCTGCATTCTTGTGTCAGTTTTTATACTGTAAACAAGTGTCCTTTTCATGGTCATTTTAGTACTAGGTGTTTTGCATTTTTGTGCTTTTGTTGACAACTCTGTTGCTTAAAATGGCTCCTAAGCACAGTGTTGAAATGTCTGTGCAAGGAGGCTGTGATGTACATAATGGTAAATTTCATTCAGCCATGAGTCCTAGTGCTATTTGGCTACAAGTTCAATGTTAATTAATGAACAATATATATTAAATAAAGTGTCTTTGAACAGAAACACATATGAAACAAAGTTATCTATTGATCAGTTGATGAAAATCTGGAGACCAGAGGCTCAAAGGAACCTAAGTATGTATTTCCCCTGAGCAATGGGTCAGTATTCAGAAACTCAGTGTTAGCGGTTACTTTATAGAAACAGCTACTACTGATAAATAATATCTATAAATGAAGTTGCAAGAAATAGTAATGAAAGTTACTTCACACTGATTCTCTGACACAAGGTTAAGCTAATTATTAATAGCACTCATATAAATGTAAAATATTAATATCAGTATCAAGTAATATTGATAATCATGATTAAATATGTCGAATCCAGATAAGGCTGTGTTTTTAGGGAATTTTGCTCCTTAATTAAAAAAAAAGTAATAGATTAATTTGACTAGATAATTTTAGAACTTAGCTGAAGAAAAGGAGAATAATCTGAGTGCAAGAAGGAAAGTATAAGGATATGTATATAGAGACACAAAGGAATTAATATATAAAGGTAAAAATTAAGTTATTGAAAAAACTAATCAAAAGGAAGCTGGGAATTTTTTGCAAAAAATAAGGACAAAAGTCATGATTAACACTATTAGAATTGAGTAAAAGTATATAACCACACTCCTAGCAGAGCGTAAAAGAAACTAAGAAAGTATTAAGATGAAAAATTATGGTATTGAATTTTAAAAGAAAAATGGGAAAGAACAAATTAAAGGGAAAATATGTTAATATCATGTAACCAAAATGGGAATAAAAAAGGAATCTTGATTTGAGAATTCTAAAACAAAACAACAAAAAAAATTCTGTCCCAGATGGGTTTAGAGGTGAAAGCTGATGTGGTACTGATTTCCTGCTTTACTCACTCTACCTGCTCTGGGTAGAGCCTCTGTATATTCTCAGATTTTCTATCACCAAAGACAAATCTAAAGCTTCTTTCCATGCATCTTGCCTCACACCACCATTTATCAGCCTATTGCCTCACTTCCTATGACTACCTTCTATTTAGAGAACAGCGGGAACCAAGAATAACGTATTAGATTTGTTCCTATCGTCGGAAAAACGTGAGAACTTAAACCGTTTTAAGAACTTTAAGAACTTAAACTGCACAAAAAGGCAGAGTGTCATGGGGTTACTTGCACAGCTCTGGCGAGATGTGTGATGGAGTTGAATATTACCCTTCTGTCAATAAAAAGAAAAGGTTTTGAATTATAGGGGCTACTGAATACCTTACTGGAAAGAAGGAAAGTGAAAGTGCCCCGGCAGTGATTTGGGACATTCTGCAACAATCTGTTCTGTAGAAATGCAGAGATCACCATTGTTTATAAAATGTAAATTTCCATACTGGGTAGAATCAGTTTCCTGTTCTTACTGATAGGAATACTAGTTCTTGAAATCTACTGCTGACCGTAAATACCAACCTAAAATTTTAGATCTATACCACAAAAGACGGTCTTTTTAAAAAACTAAAATTTTCTAGGTTTTAATTTGTCTTAAGTTTTCACTTTCAAAACCATGTATAATTTCAGTCTGTTAGCTCCTTAGATAATGAATTCCATGCGTCTACTTACCTGCTGGATGAAAGAACACTGCCTTATATTGGTCTTAACATACCTTAGAATGTGAATTTTAGTCCTCAAAAGTACATGCTTGAAGGTGAATTATAAATATCCTAGTGGTTCTATTTTCATACTTGAAAATACCTCATTTCTTAGAATTATAAATTTCCTCAAGGTTTTCCCAGTTTAAAAACAGGATTATAGATTTTGCAGGTTTAGATATTGAACCCTGTTTTATAAATTAACAATCCAAGAAGTTCAAGTTTTAAAACTATTTAAAGAAAGAACATTTCTAGGTACTTAAAAGACTATATTGAAACAACAACTTTGTGATTTAAAGCTGTACTTATTGGGGTGCCTGGGTGGTTCAGTGGGTTAAGCCTCTGCCTTTGGCTCAGATCACGGTCTCAGGGTCCCGCCATCGAGCCCTGTATGGAGCCCCGTATCTGTGCTCTGCTCAGCAGGGAGCCTGCCTCCCCCCCTCTCTCTCTGCCTGCCTCTCTGCCTACTTTTGATCTCTCTCTCTGTCAAATAAATAAATAAAATCTTTTAAAAAATGAATACAACTGTATTTATCTGCAAGGACAGAGCACACTCAAAGTCAACTGCCAAGTACTAAGTTAATTTTGTAAAAAGTTAAACATTCTTTCTCAACTTGACCACTTTTCTCAACGGAGGCTAGGTTTAAGTCAATCTTTTTTGCATCCAAGTGAAGTTATACTTCCTGATTGTGTGCTGTAGGCATTTGTTTCTTTCTTTCAAAACTGAGTGTATTATACAGAAACAGCTAAGAATATTAACTATAACAGAAATTTAGTTAACCTTTCCCAAACATGATAGAAAATGCCATGGAATTTTCTCTGGTGTAGATACAGAAAAGGAACAATGAAGTCCAAAATCAATCTTGAAGAAAAAAGAAAAGAGACAAAAAAGAACACTACTATTATTTAACTTTGATCTTTCAAGCTTTATTTTTCAATCTAATTAAAGTAGATCCCTAGTGTTTTATACTGACCCTATCTAAGAAATCATATTTCTTACTACTTCTTTTTCATGCAAATACATGCAAAACAATGCATGCAAAAGACTGTGTGGATTGGCAGTAAATGTGCATTTAAGGTTAAAAATTTAAAGATTTCTAACAGCTTTGTTACATGTTATTATTAAAATGACAAATATTTTCTTGACAACATGACATTTTAGAAAATTCATAATAAAATATTACCATTAGACTATATTTGTTTTCAGTGGATGCAACGATACCATTTTTATATTTTTATCTGCAGCTTAAAACATAAAAGGTCACAATGTTTTAATGGAATCAGTAAGGTTGCTATTGCTTTAGCCATCAAATGTGTATTGCCTTTCTTACTGTGGAATTTTTGTCAGAGTGGCAGGCAGGTGATATTTGGCTGTATTAAAGACTGACTGGTAAACAGCTGACCTCATTTTGTCTTCTGTGGAGTAAAATCAGGTTCTGCTTGGATGCCAAAGTGGCTTGTGACACCTCGGGAGTATTCTTAAGTGTCACGAGCAGTCTCCTCTAGCCATTAGCACATTATCTTGAGAATCGACATCATTAGTTTAAATTAGGTTCACTTAATTAGCCAGCTGGTACTCTCCTTGTCAGGCTGATAAACAAGCTGTGCTTCACTGTTCCTTCTTGTTAAGACCAAACCCCAAGTTTTGTTTATCTTTGTTGCTATTATCAGTGTAGATGTTTATAGGTTATCAGTACCAGATGCAACTGGTCCATGATCATTATAGTGTATACTTTAAATTCTTCTATTTGTCTCATCTTCTCAAGAAACACTGATAAATTTGTGTAATACTGGGTAGTTGGGAATTATGAAGGAGTTAAGATTTGTGGATTGACAAAAAGGAAAAAAACCCTTATGACATATGTAAATTATATGCTCAAGCAATGTTTTAAAATATTAAATAAAAACATTTTATTGATATAAAGATATCAATAAAATGTTTTTTATTTAATATTTAATATTTTAAAAGCTACAAATAGGACTTTTTTATTATTACATTATATAGTGTATTTTAAACATTTTAAGGAAGGAATAGAAGACGTTAATTCAACAAGACAATATAACACTCCAAAAATGGTTCTTATATAGAAAGTTAAGAAATGGATTTTCAGACCTGAATATGTAGATCACAACTATTTATTAATTATAATAACAACACATTGTAATTTGAAAGATATTTCTTAAAGTGTTTAAAAGATCAATTCATTTTTGAAAGTAAGAATGTGTTTATGATACTGAGAGAAATTTCCAACCTATAGTACCAGAATCTTTAATTTAAACAAATCTTATGGAGTCATTCCATAGATCCAAACTGATTCTGTTTGTTCTATTATGGCCGGAATTTGAATCACCTGCTACAAATAAATTTCATTTCCATAGGCTTCTCAAGGCAAAGTCTGAAAACAAGTTTCCTAGCAAAGTAATATCAGTAGTTAAATACAAATCTATGCAAAGTAATAGATGAGCAATCTATATAGGTTAATTCTGAGGTGGAAGATGAATATATATGAAATATTTTCTTATAATCCCATATACTTGAATGTTGTTATTCAATTTATATCATTTTTTCTTGATAAATGGTTGGTGGCTGTAGGAAAAAACAAAGCAAGACAAAACAAAACAAAACAAAGCAAAAAACTATATACACTAGTGGTCGCCAAAATGGAATGAAAGATGCTGACTTGTGAGAAAGAAATACTAGGATGTCATTAATGTGGGTTTTTAATCTTAAAAAATCATATTACATTTTATAATTTCTTAATATATGGACCGACATGGGAATCCTACATCATCTGTATGTTGAATACTGATGTAATGCTTGGTGGACAGGAGGGCACCTGAAGACGAAAGTGGGAGTTTTACAATAAGAGGGGATCAATATTGGTACTTTACTTCACTTTTATCTTTACAAAGGAGATAACAGTACTGCATACCTCAACACAAAAGTTGTTACAAAAATTAAATTAAAATAAGTTGTATTTAAAACATTAAAAAACTTCTCTGTTCATAATAAGCATGGTAAAGAGTATAATTGCCTTTCTTAAATAAAATAATGATGTTCTTAATAATAATAAGTTTTGGAACACTTTAATTTTGCAATTTGCTTTTCCCAGTCATGTAGATTTAAAGTCCCATTAGTTGTACGTTGAATACTGCTATTTAAAAGGTATTGTTCTAAGTGCATAGGTTGTATTATTGACTTAAGCAGCAAAAAAAGCTGCTTTCTTGGAACCTAGAATCCATTAGATGAAGATAGACAATGAAAAATAGGAACGCTAAACATGCAAATTATACAATTTGTGGTCGGGTGGTAAGTGCTTTAGAAAAGGTAAAACAGTGGTGTAAGACCAGGTGGAATTGGGAAAGCTAAGGATGAGAAGATGTGTACCAAGTGAAGGCTGGTTACAGCATTAAGCAGAATGATCAGACTGGCCTCACTGGGAATGGGAGTTCTGAGCAGTGAACATGCTGAGGAAGCAGACACTGGGCTGTCTAGGGGAAGACCGTTCAGGGGGAAAGCCCTCGGAAAAGCAGAAGTGTGGCTGGCATGCTGGATGAGCAGCAGGAGGCCCAGAGCACCTCCCCTGGAGTAGTAGGTGAAGGGATCCGAAAGAGAAGACAGAAGGGGCAGGTCAGCCAGGGTGTGGTAGTCATTCGAAGGACTTCTGTCTTTACTCTGAAGGAAATGAGAAGATGCTGTAGTGCTTTGAGAAGATTAGTATTATGATCTGTCTAATGCTTACCAAAAAATAAAAATCATTTTAATAAATTTGTTGAGAAAGGTGGTGAGTATATATAAAGTTAAAAGTTAGAAACCATATGATGAGAGTTGAGAGGATAGGGGCTCTGTTCTTGATGGTATCAGGTAAGGTACTGCCGAGGTCAGTATTTAGAAGGCAGATAGAATTCGGTTTCCTGAGTATGTGAGGCATGGGAGAGAGAGGGCAGTCAAGGATAAGAGAATCTTTACAATGCCTTTCATAAAATGTGGAGAAATACTTAAACTACTTATAACACAGAGACAGGATTAATTGTGGCAAGAAAAATAATATTTTAAGTATCAAATATAGTGTCTTTCTCTTTTACAAAAGCTAATGGTCTAAACTTACTCATCATTTAAAGTAATTTCCAGAGTGTACTAGCAGGTATTTTGTGAAATCCAATACGTGCAATTTATTCCTTTCAAAAGTTGACAATATAAGTAGAAACATATCTGTTTTTTTGGCTGAAGATTGGGTATGGCAAGATTATCCTGAAGATGGTTGTTTGGAAATATTTCTGTCTTTGTTACATGATCTTGTTGCTGAAAACCATGTAAATGTTCCCTCAGTAAAATGTGTTATATCTGCACACTTGAAAAATTGTAAACAGATTTTCTTTTTCCCTAAGAGTTAAACATTTTCCAAATAAAGTATGTCAGATGTATTTTTCTTCATTTTTGATCTGCATATCTTTTTCAGTTCTGGTGAACTATTATAACCAAAAACGAAAATGTATTGAATTTAGTACCAAACCTCTAAAATGCTGAGAGACAAAAATATTCAAACGTTTTGGAGACTACTAAGCAGATATTTTTCAAAATCGGACACTTTTGAAAATTGATATTTTTCTCTTTCAAATATGTATATCTTAATTATTTGAAGGCAGTTATTCATGGACTGCTTTTTGACATCTCCTGGAACATATTCTCATCAGTTAACTTTAAAAAATAGTCTCTGTCTTCCCATTTATAAAAATATCCATACTTAAAGCTCAATCGAAGCATCACCTCCTCCCCTTATCCTCTTCCAGCTTTGTACTTCTTCCTCTGCATTTTCCTGGCATTTGGTCCTTATTTTATTTTATTTTTTTACTTTTTTTAATTTTTATTTTTTATAAACAAATTTTTATCCCCAGGGGTACATGTCTGTGAATCGCCAGGTTTACACACTTCACAGCACTATCCTTATTTTTATTTTGTGACTGGGCATCTAGCTATTTTAAGTTCTTCCACCCTCTAAACCTCTAATTCTTTAAGGACCAAGACTGTGTTTATTTACTTTCTAAGTCTCAGATTCTTCATTTGCAAAATAAAGGTACTTAATCTCCAAACTTTAAAATACTTTGAGGCTATTGTCATGAAAATACCTCTACTTCACTTAGCTTTTCTGACCATAATAGTAGTATTTCCTTGGCGCAACACAGAAAAGCTTAGTAATTTCCCGAGGTATTGTTATTTTGCTATTTTTTTTTTCACTTAAGTGAGGACCCTAAAATTCACAGTCGGCTTCAGAATGCATGCTCATTAGCATGGTGTATTCTGACGTTCATTGGTTCTCGGCTGGGTCTGTACTGCTTATACAGATGATACTGCATGTATTTGGGCCCTTGCATTCCTTCCACCTTCCAAAAGAGAAAAAGTCCAAAGAATGTTTCTTATACATGAGGGAACAATAGGAGGGCAACATATGCACGCAGTGTTGGGAAGTAAACTAACAACTAGGAAGGATGGTGGTTCATATTCAGAGAGGTTGTACGTTGGGGGATAAACAGATCATCCAATCCCAGCTCTGCTGATCACCTGCTGGATGATTCCTGGTAAAACTGTTTCCATTTCTTCCCCTGTTTTATGTGGATATTAACTTAACCATGGACTGTGGTATGCTCTAGAAGTTAGTACTTAGGAGAGGAACCAGGGAAAGAAAAGAACCTTATGAGAGCTGGCAAGCTGGAAATTTTCATTTAAATTGTTCCTTAATATTTAAAGTTATCTAAAGCTCTTTGCGTAACTGACTCTTAACAATTGAATAACAGTGAGGTCTTTGTTACTATTGCTTTTGTTGTTGAACTATTTTATCTTTAACATTTTAAAGACCTAGAGATTATTTCTTTTTAAGCTGCATGCAAAATAGGGTAACTGTTATAATCACTACAGATCAAGTTTTACATATAAAGGGGAAAATATGAAAAATCAAAGGAATCTTATTGCTTTGTTATGAGTGTAATGATTAATGATGGCACTTTTGCTATATACACATTGAAATTATCGATGAGTACATAAAGAATTTAAATGAAACATCTGGCATTCACTGGATTACAATTAACAAAACACCAGACTATTTCTCAAGCAATAAAGCTATTTAATTATCCAAAATAACCTCGTCTAGAGACAGTTATTCTAGGTTTGGGCAGCAACTCAGGGCTGTTATGGAGAATTCATTCTCCTTTCATTTTTCTCCTGCCAAATCCTCAAAGCGTTGTGTGGCTTTTCCTTCTTAAGCTTATTGTTTCAGGCCTCAAAATGACTTTGGAAATGAATGCTTAATGTTGTTACATGATAGCATTCAAAGCAGGAAAAAAGAGAAACTGTGGCATAGTGTCATTGTCAAAAACATTATCGTTCATCATGTTAATCCTTATCATGTATAATTGAGACTAGGTCATGTGACCCTGGGAGCCACTAGAGAGGCTGGGAAACTTGGCATTTATGAAAGGGGAATAGGCTTAAATCTCTGATGCTTGCCAAGTGAGCTACCTTCCCTGAGAAAGTTGTTGGCCACAAGATCCCAAAACAACACAATGGCTCTATTAGCCAGGAAGAAAGTCAGGAAGACATTAATACAGAAAAGTTTAAACAGGCATTTTCAGAAATTAAATAATTAATTCAGTAATCCAAGAGTATTGCGAATTTTAAATAGATAAAATCCAGGGCAAGGCTTTTGAAAATAAATACTTTAGTAAGACTAAGTTGCCAACATTTAGCTAAAATATGAACCTTCACATGTTCAACCACAATTGTACTTTACCTTTAACCCACTGAGAAGAGGATTACATTATGAACAAGGACTTGGGAAATTCTCTAAGGATATTCAACAGAGCTTCAGAAAGAAATGCTTTCAATATTAAATAAAGGTAGTTTTATTGAATATAATTTGTTTCATGTTATAAAATTAGAAAAATATACATAAAGAACTACTACAGGAATTACCTAAAAAGGTATTAGCTTGAAATATAAATAGCTTGAAATTAAGGTGAGCGAAATAACTTCCTGGCAGCAATTTGTTTTCTGGAAGTTTTGTTTTAAGTAAATGCTAAATATTATAAATAGTAGCAGAAAAACACATTTGCCATATCAAGGGTGGTTAAAGTGCATTTATTTCTTTCCGTGATTTTAGATTTCTCGTTAAGGAAATTAAATTAGGTAATCTGTCATTAGGGTTATCACTGTATATCAGACTTAGGCATTTTAGCACTATAGATGACCAAATCCCATGCCCAGCATTAGAATGAAAAAAAAAATAGTATAAATGTAGTTCTTACCTGTGTTCTACAATTGAATAAAATATACATATTAATCATTTATATATCTTGTTACTAAATAGCTTCTCCACAGACACCCAATTTGCATAGGTAGTAAAGGAACATAAGACTATATAAAATTGTGCAAAAACATGCTGGGTAAAGTATCATATTTCCAAATTAGAAAAATCAAGGTTTAGAAAAATCAGAAAATTGGCAACATAAATTTCTAATTTGGTATCTAAACTCTTGTGTTCTTTCATAATTTCTGGCATAGTTTTAAACTAATATTTCAATCTGAAAACATTTTTTTTTCAACTCCCATTTATTACAGGCAGTAAGCACAGACCCTGTACCAGTTAAATTACACTATGACAAATCACATGATCAGGTCTGGGTGCTGAGCTGGGGTACCATGGAAAAGACTTCACCAACACTGCAGGTAAGTTCATTTCAGTATATTTGAGAAAACTGTGATATTTAAATCTTTAGCTATCTCATTGGATATTTATAACTATTCGAGAGTGATCTTCATCTGAGGACTGTACTTTATTCACTTCTAGATCTGCACAGAAAAGGGTGAAGAAGTTAATACACAAGTACTTGTTTGGATGGAAAATATTGCAGGTCATTCTTATCAAACTTTAGACTATATGCAAACAGAAAAACCAATGATAGGAAAACCGTTGCCATTAGTAAAAAATAGTCATAATTTGTCTTTCAGCAGTTATCTGCCTCCCTCCAGTTTTCATGAGAATTTTCTTGTTTCCATCTCTTTTTTCAAAATGGGGCATGTGAGCTAGAGACCAAGAGAGTTAGATAGTCTCAAGGCAGGTGTCTATTTTTCTCCAGACAGATAGTATGATCTTATCTGAGAACAGACTCATTTCTAATTGGGGAATAAATGGTATAATCTTTGTGGAATTTGCTTATGTTTTAAAGTTGACAGAGGAAAAATTATATATTTTGATGATGTCTCTTTGGCACAGTTTCAATTGTTGGAGTTAAAAGTTTAACAGAAAACTGAGAGGGAATGAGAAGGAACATTTGTCCCTGAAAATGTTTTATCTATATCTCAGACTACCTTGTGATTATAGCATGGATGTGAACATTCCTCTTCTTACAAATCATTAAACTTTGGCTGGTTTTCAGTAAGTCAATTGAGTGCCATGTTTTTTTATTTTAATTCATTGTCACTACCAATACCTTAAATGTTTTCAAAAGATTTTTAGTTTTGCAATATTTAACTTGCAAAAAACAGTACTATGGAAATATTTTAAAAGAACTATCAGAATGAAGATTCCTATTATATTTCATTAGAAATATGTGTCATTTTAAACATCTAACGTATAATAGTATTCCAGTTATCTATTGTGGCAAATCAAATCACCCTAAAATTTGATGCGTTAAACAGAATTAAAGAATGACTTACTACCCATAGTTTTGTGGGTAATCTGGGCAGTTTGTGGGCATAATTGGGGAACACTTAGACGGCCACACTCATCTTATTATAGTAGCCAGGTAGTTCAAATTGGCTTCATCCCCACGTCCGTTATGTATTAGTGGTGAATAGCTGGGTGGCTTAGGTCTAGTGCATGTGCCTGGTCATCCTTTAGACTGGCATGTCAGCATGGTGGTTCTAGGGTATAAGAGAGTGGAAGTTGTGAGGCTAATTAAGATGTAGGCATTAGAATTCTCATTAAGTCACTTCCACTACAACTTCTTTTTGTTGTTGTTGTTGTTGTTTTTTGTTTTTTAACTTATTTTTTTATGTTCAGTTAGCCATTGTATAGTACATCATTAGTTTTTGATGTAGTGTTCCATGATTCATTAGTTACATATAACACCCAGTGCTCATCAAAGCACGTCTCCTCCTTAATATCCATCACCCTGTTACCCCCCTCCCCCTCCCCTTCTCCTCTCTGAAACCCTCAGATTGTTTCCTGGGGTCCATAGTTCCTCATGGTTCTTTTCCCTCTCTGATTTCTCCCCCTTCAGATTTCCCTCCCTTTTCCTATGGTTCTCTGTGCTACTGGTTATGTTCCACATATGAGTGAGACCAATTATAATTATCTTTCTCTGCTTGACTTAACTTCACTTTAAAAAATGCCCTCCAATTCCATCCATGTTGACACAAATAGTGGGTATTCATCTTTTCTGGTGGTTGAGTTATATTCCAGTGCATATATGTACCACATCTTCTTTATCCATTCATCTGCTGAAGGGCATCTCAGCTCCTTCCACAGATTGGCTCTTGTAGACAGGGCTGCTATGAACATTGGGGTGCATGTGCCCCTTCTTATCACTTCGTCTGTATCATTGGGGTAAATACCTAGTTGTGTAATTGCTGGGTCATAGGGTAGCTCTATTCTTTTTTTTTTTTTTTTTAAGATTTCATTTATTTATTTGACACAGAGAGAGATCACAAGTAGGCAGAGAGGCAGGCGGGGGCGGGGGGGAAGCAGGCTCCCTGCTGAGCAGAGAGCCCAATGTGGGGCTCGATCCCAGGACCCCGGGATCATGACCTGAGTCGAAAGCAGAGGCTTTAACCCACTGAGCCACCCAGGCACCCCAGGTAGCTCTATTCTTAACATCTTGAGGAACTTCCTACTCTTTTCCAAAGTGGCTACACCAGCTTGCATTCCCACCAACAGTGTAAGAGGATTCCCTTTTCTCCACATCCTCACCAACATTTTTTTCCTGTTTTGTTAAATTTGTTGTTGTTGTTGTTATTGTTAATTTTTGCCATTCTCACTGGCATAAGGTGGTATCTCATTGTGGTTTTGATTTGTATTTCTCTGATGGCTAGTGTGTTGAGCATTTTTTGTGCGTGTCTTTTAGACATTTGTCTTCTTTGGAGAAGTGTCTGTTCGTGTCTTCTGCCCATTTTTTGACTGGGTTATTTGTTTTTTGAATGCTGAGTTTGAGAAGTTTTTTATAGATCTTGGATACCAGCCTTTTATCTGTAATGTCATTTGCAAATATCGTCTCCCATTCCATGGGCTGCCTCTTAGTTTTGTTGACTGTTTCCTTTGCTGTGCAGAAACTTTTAGCTTGATGAAGTCCCAAAAGCTCATTTTTGCTTTTGTTTCACTTGCCTTTGGAAACATGTCTTGAAAGAAGTTACTGTGGTCGATGTCGAAGAGGTTACTGCCTATGTTCTCCTCTATGATTTTGATGGATTCTTGTCTCACATTGAGGTATTTCATCCATTTAGAGTTTATCTTTGTATATGGTGTAAGAGAATAGTCCAATTTCATTCTTCTGCATGTGGCTACCCAATTTTCCCAGCACCACTTATTGAAGAGACTTTTTTCCATTGGATATTTTTTTCCTGGTTTGTCGAAGATTAGTTGACCATAGAGTTGAGGGTCCATTTATGGAGTTTCTATTCTGTTCCATTGGTCTATGTGTCTGTTTTTGTGCCAATACCACCACAACTTCTTGATCAAAGCAAGTCACACTGACTGCCTAGTTTCAAGAGGGTGAAGTAACAGAGCTCATCTTTTGATGGAAAGAATATAGTCTTCATCTATCATCACAATATGGTGATATTGTCTAGTTATTTGATATTTTGTACTTAAATCCTGACATATAGAAAAGGTCAATATATATGATTTTTTTAAAAAATTCACTTAAGAATTATATTTAATTCTGGGACGCCTGGGTGGCTCAGTTGGTTAAGCGGCTGCCTTCGGCTCAGGTCATGATCCCAGCGTCCTGGGATCGAGTCCCACATCTGGCTCCTTGCTTAGCAGGGAGCCTGCTTCTCCCTCTGCCTCTGCCTGCCACTCTGTCTGCCTGTGCTCTCTCTCTCTCTCTCTCTGACAAATAAATAAAATCTTAAAAAAAAAAAGAGTTATATTTAATTCTATTACCTTTAAAATAAAATAAACTTAGCTTATAAAAGTTAATATATACATTTTTCTTTTAAAGCTGTATGAATTTTCAATATAGCATATTCTTTGGAACTGAAACCTTCTCCTCCCCTTTGGTACTTGCTACTTTCATAGGTTAATAGCTCTCTCAGTGTTGCAAACCTTCCATAAAGCACTTTAGACAAACTCCTTTAATATCATACAGAAAGGGATAAAAAGTCTTTGAAAAGGTGTTAAGTAACTTTCCACACATTATTCAGCCATTTAAAAATGGGTTCTTTTTCTCTGAAAGTCCAATAAAAATCTGCTTTTAAGATTTAATGAATTTTTAAAATATTTGCTGCGTAGAGGGAAAGGTGAGTCTCACACCTGAAAATAAAATGTAAGAATTGAGATGTAAATAATGTAAATGTAAAAATAAAATGTAAGAATTGAGAAGTACTCTTAAAATAGTACATATAGTAATATTTATTTGCATAAAGTAACATTTATACACAAATACACACATATATGTGACAGATTAGATAAGATAATATATAGATAGTTAGACTGACAGGAAACACAGGGTCTCTGGATCAGAGAACAGACCATTTCTTACTTAGGAGCGTGCTAGTGTTTATACTCCAGCACCCATCCTCAGGGTGACGTGGTGAGAGACTAATGTTACCCTGTATGAATAGCACATTTGCACTAACAGGAGGAGAAACCTGGAATTATGTGTCTCAGGGTTTTTTTTTTTGTTTTTTTTTTAGACTGTTGTCATATCAATCTATCCTCTCATGACAGATAGAGATTGTTATATTCTGGAACGAAAATTGTATCCAATCAGTATGATAGACTGTCAGTAAGGCTCAAGGGAATTAAGTCTCTACTTCTCTCAGGTGCAATACCCCACCTTTATCTTCCAAGGCATTTTTGCTATGCCATCATCCTTTCTCCAACTTTGCTAGAGCTCTTTACTCAGAAAGACCTGACTCAGCAGAAATATCAGAATATTCAGGATGTCTTCCAACAAGATTATCAGGAAACATTTGCAAAAGGAAATGGAATTTAAGATTTGTTTGACAAGAGAAACAGACTTTTCTTTGGTGAAATCAAAATCACCAAACCAAAACATGGGCAAAATCCCATTTTTGCTCAAGTGTTCTTGTGCTATGTTGAAAGACTAGAACTAGAGACATTGATGCTAGGTTATGATGAGTAGTTAGGCAGTACATTTTTGCCCTAATGTAGTATATGATAGTGGCCACTGAAACCTATCAAGGATCAAAGTCCTATGTATACTTCTACTTTGTGTTTTCATTTTGACTATAATCCAATCTATATATATTTGTCAATTATGGAAGCAAAATATATTATTTTCTGTGATATTTATAATTAATTAATAAAAAACCATAAACTTTCATGGTAGATGTATAAGACAGTGATTTTCCAATTAGTGTTCTCAGATGAATTCTCAAAGATTTATAATAGCTACTTTTTTCTTTTTTAAAAGGCGTCTGTGCCTTAGGAAAATTTAAGACATGCTAGTCTAAAAATCATGTGACTCTCATCTGCACAGTTTTACAATTCATATGTAATG
This sequence comes from Mellivora capensis, assembly GCA_004024625.1. NCBI lineage: Eukaryota > Metazoa > Chordata > Mammalia > Carnivora > Mustelidae > Mellivora > Mellivora capensis. The sequence goes on along the minus strand of PISX010003628.1, from coordinate 105,707 downwards.
TCTTTTCAAATGCACAAAATTAGAGAAGAAATGTTCCCAGGAAACAACTTGGAATAAAGTCTTTATACCTTGCTGTCGGCCAGGATGTAGGCCCAAGCCAGATAGGGAGACAGTGGGAGGTGGCAGCTGTGGGTTTGTGGAAGACATCACACATGGAGGAACCAGCAGCAGGATGCAATTAGGAATGAACCAAGGATTGTCGTAAGATTGGGCCTGTTGATTAAGATGCATCATAGATCAACTTGTGTGTCCTTGCTGTCAGCTCAGTCCTGAATCAGGAAGCCCACTACATCTTGTTCACCTGCAGGGAACAAAGTCCAGACTGAGAAGAACTAAGGCAGTGGCATTGCATCTTTTACAACCTAGGACTCTGTGCCAAACACAAAGGAGATGCTCAGGCGCTTAATATACCTTCATTGGCATAAAATATTTTTGCATCAGTAAGGCTGGGATACATTATAGTGTTGTTTGAATATTCAATTATGTGATGCCTGTAGACTACTGAGACATAATTGGCATGTAACAAGCTCTTAGTAAATATTATTAATGCTGTCGTCAGTCTCAGTATTATTATTAATTTCAAACACATGTACATGCATTTCAGAGCTAGGCACCCCTATACAAACCAAGGGGAAGAAAATTTGAGGAATTCCTTTTCCATTACTTCTGTTGACCTTTACTAAAATCTTATAGACATGAATGGCTAAAATCCACTAAAAACGTCCTTACTGACATTCCTTAATAAAATAGATATAGTATCTTTCAAGCTTTTATTAAAGACTTTGGTTCTCTCTTCCTCTGGGCACATGATAGGCTCCTTTTGGTTGGGTGGAGCCATATGGCTAGTTCTGGCAAATGTGGTCTGTTGTCACTGGAAACAGTCAAGGTAGTTGGCTGCTTGTTCATCATGGGATACTAAGTGAAACAGTAGATACCTCACCAAAACCCTCTGGGAAATTAATGGGTGTGAGATGAAATCTTCAAGCCTCTAAGACTTTAGTATTTTCTTCTATTTTTTTTTAACCACAACGTAACTGAGCCTATCCTGTTATAATAATAATAAGCTGTTTTCATTGAAAAGGTAATTTCCAGGGGAACTCAATGAAAGCATACTCATATGAGTGAAGAAAAGTTAGCTATTCAGAAAAAAAAAATCAAAGTGCTACTTACTCCTGTCATAAAAACCAAAAACTGCATTTTGAGGGAGGAAAGTAATTACCTTAAGAGAGTCAGTCAATTATTTAGGAAGTTTAATTTGGTGGACATATATAGAAATGACTTAAAAGGGAAGAAATAAAGACAGAAAGTGCTTTAAAAGGCTAACACAGAACAATGATTGAGCAGCAGGAACAATAGGAAAAAAAATGGAGAGGTGTGAAAAATCTGAAGAAAGAACTGATAGAATTTGGTGCCTAATGGGATACAAGGAATAAAAGAATTTAAATGTAGTGATCTTTTCTTTAATGGACTATAAAGATTTTATTGATTGATTGATTTTTTTAAGATTTTATTTATTTGTTTGACAGAGGGAGGGAGATCACAAATAGGCAGAGAGGCAGGCAGAGAGAGAGGAAAGCAGGCTCTCCACTCAGCAGAGAGCCCAATGCGGGGTTTGATCCCAGGACCCTGAGATTGTGACCTGAGCTGAAGGCAGAGGCTTAACCCACTGAGCCACCCTGGCACCCTGGAATATAAAGATTTTAAAAACCAATTAATGATGACTAAGAAGAAGAAATGTCTTTGATTAGAACTTACTTAAATCTGGGGCACCTGGGTGACTCAGTTTGGTTAAGCATCCAACTCCTGATTTTTGGCTCAGGTCAGGATCTCTGAGATAGAGTCCATGTTGGGCTTCGTGCTCAGCAGGGAGCTGCCTCAAAATTGTCTCTCTCTCCCTTTCCTCCTCCCCACTTCTCATTCTCTCTTCTCTAAACAAATTTAAAAAATAATAATAAATAATAACTTACTGGTATTTGTTACTTTCAATTTATATGAGGAACAAAAGTAATATAATTTAATCTATTCTAAAGTTGCTAAGAGCTAAAATGATTTCATATGATTTGTTTTGGAGTTTTCAGTTTTGTTCCCATCTGTGTTCTATATTAGAAGTATTTTTGTTTTTCTGTTACACTTCCACAAAGCTGAAGAAAGAAAGAAAAACCTGTAACACTTACTTTTATTTACCCCATTCTCCTATTACACATTACTGTATTCAATATACTCTTATCAACTCCACAAAGCTGAAGAAAGAAAGAATGGAAGGAAGGAAGGAAAGAAGGAAGGAAGGAAGGAAGGAAGGAAGGAATAGAGAGGAGCAAGAAACAAAGAAAGAGAAGCAAGCAACCAATAATCTAATTTATATCATATGTATGGTTGCTTTATTTTTCTCATTATAGCAAGGTTGATGCTTTTATAATACAGAAGTTGTTTCTACCTATTTTATAATTTAGGCAAAAATTATTCAAGACAAACCATTCTCTATTTTTTATTTCTTTAGAAAAACAAATTTCTATGTTGAAAATAAGCAAACAATTACAAAAATCCAATTTCCTTAATGATATTCTAATTTTGAGATAGCAATAAAGAGTCTCTGAAACATTTCCTGATTTGTTTCATCTCTAAAGAAAATTAATGCTGGTACTATTAAGGGAATGCACTGCCAATGTCTAACCATAATATGCTCTGTTTAGGTAATAACGCTGGCCAGCGGGAATGTGCCACACCATACTATTCACACCCAGCCAGTGGGAAAGCAGTTTGACCAAGTGGATGATTTTTTTATTCCTACTACAACACTCATCATCACCCATATAAGGTAAATGCTAAATGAGTGATAAACTTTTGATTTCTCTTTGGTTTTGATGGGAAGCCAGGGGAAGTCATAGAAAACAAAACACATTTCTGTTATACATGGATACACACGTAATTGCACATGATTTACCTTGTCTCATCTGCTTGATGAACTTTTATTTATCAAGATTAGTAATGAATTTCCTGTCATGTATCTTTTTTATGCCTCAAAAAGGAGTGAATTTTAAATGATCAGTTGTTTTTTTAAATCAGTTTTATAGTTAAGATTTTTGCAAATTGTCATTGGGGTTTTCTTATTAGGCTTTTGTAAAATGCTGACATTCGAACTTGGCATGATGAAAGAAACACTTTCATAGAAATCCATTCAAATATTATAATGACATTCTTTAATAATTTTCCTCTTATAGAAATGAGTATGAAACTGTATTGGAAACACATAGTAAGTTGAAATGAAATGTTTGAGGTCTACACTTTGAAGAAACATGGTGTGTTCTAGCCTTGGATGTATTTATAAGAGGTGAAAAGATAATTACTTCTAATGACATCACTCCAAAGTGCCATAGAAAGGTTTAAATGCTTGACAGAGAGAGACGGACTATATCATAATTTCAAGTACTATATATTTTGGTAATTTACTGAAAAACTTTTAAAGTATCACCTAACAATGTTAGTGAGTTTGAACCAAACTAACATTTTGTTGTGTTTCTCAAGTAAATTATATTGAGAAAGAATTGCTTCAGATGTTATATGAGTCATTATTTGATTCTTATATATATATATATATATATATATATGTTTCTCTTGTATTAAATTGGAAATTATCTTATCTAAGAGTTAGAGTTATAAGAATTCTGAAAGAGTGTGAAATTCAACTTCCAAAAGTAAAAAAGGGAGTTTAATAAATCAGAATTTTGATTCATCGTCAGACACTACATAGAAACTGTCATTTGCATAGCCAAGTACATTTTCAAAGAGGTTGGTATATTTTTCAAGCAAATGACCATTACTTTCAGAATGTCTATTATGTGCTCAGCAATAAAGTGATTAAAAAACATAATGTCCTGTTATAATTATTACATGTTTTATGGAAACTAAGTAGAACTTTTTTTGAAAATGCAGCATATTTTTAAAGTATTGTATCGAAGTAATAATTTTTACATTGGACTGTAAGTGCTGTAATAGTACAGACACAAAAGAAATTAGAATATGAACCAAAAATGGGACCACTTGAAATAATACCTAAAAAATATACATTTTTTTACTTACTTGATAAAGATACAAGTTCATTTATTTGGGAATGAGTGTTATAATTAATTCCTTTGTTATTTTCAAGTTGATGATAAATTATTACTTATCAATAATTTACTGTGTAACACTTGCTTTTTATTTACCCCATTCTCCTATTACACATTACTGTATTCAATATACTATTATCAACTTCACTTTTTTTTTTCTTTTTTTTTCTGAATGCACTAGTAACAGAATTATTTGAGGCAAATTTCCTGGTCTACAACACTAATAGGGTTAATAGTGTATAGTTTGAGCTGTTTCTTTTCCCCTGCAACCAGTAAATTATATCATTGTGGTAGAATGGCTACCAGGTCAAGAGTTTAACTTTGTCTAAATGCAGCAAGTGCTATGTGTAATTCTGGGTTTGTATTTATAATTGATATACAAGATTATATTGCATGATTATAGAATTGCTATATATACAGTCAGAACATAATATCTTTTTAGGGTTGAAATGATTACTATATAGCTAGAGTTGGAGCTAGTAATTAGAAGAACATCTAAATAATGGGAACATATATAAGGCAAAATTTTATTTTAGTTATTTCTTTATATTATGAGAAACACTGAAAAGTATGCTTGAGGATATTTTTAAACATCTTTTTCCTTTTAGGGATGGATAGGCAGGGTTGTTTTGCCATACTTGTAAAATATAATAAATTAAATTATAGTAAGCCTACTTGCATAGCTTGCATATAGTGTCCCATTTTCATGAATGTGAATGATGGTCAAATTTTCTACTGCATTTCAAAGTAATTACTCCTATTATTAAGTGAAGAGTGAGAGTAAAAATTAGCACGCATTTTCAAAGTCAAAACATTAAATATAAATTATTTTTAACATAATGAGAATTTTTTTCTACATCAGGAAAATCTGAGGGACAGATATAGTATTTTCTCCTACCAATCTCATGTAACATGTTTTTCTAACCAAATTTGGCGTGTGTTTAAATATGTGTTGCAGAGATTGATCTTGTTTGTAACTTGAGTGTTTTTTAGAATTTGAGACTATTTTCTGATGCTGGGCTTGGTATATATTTCCAGGCCAGGCCGAAGGTCTGACACATAATACGTGTTTAATTAATATGAGTTTCCTTCCTCTGACCCCTCATCACATTAATCTACTTTTCTCTCAGATTGCTACACTCTCCTTCCAAATTATTTATAACTCAAATGTCTGAAAAGATCCTGGACAAGTGTCAGGATTTTATATCCTAAGTGCCTAAAAACTGGTAGGCTCTTAATTCATGTTTCTCAGAGGAATGGAAATAAAGAAGAAAGTGCTACGCTATTTCCTAAACCAGACTATGTCTAAGACAGAGGGAATTACATTGCATTAAGGGAACTGTATTTCTTATGTACTGAATTTCCCAGTATCTAACACAGTATCAGATATGCAACAAGTACTGTATTAAGTGCACATGAATTATGTGGTAACAGTAAATACAAGTAATAAGTACTTACATCTCCTGTCAGATCAAAGCCTGAAGGTCCCAGCAACAACATTTGCCATTGGCTATTGTGAATTTAGCCAGTTTACTTAATTTCTTTCTGAGGACTGGAATGGAATAATGTTTAAATATTAAGTTGCGGGTGCCTGGGTGGCTCAGTCAGTTAAGCATCTGCCTTTAGCTCAGGTCATGATTCCAGGATCCTGGGATGGAATCCCAGCTTGGGCTCCCTGCTGAGAAGGGTGTCTGCTTCTCCCGCTACCTCTGCCCCTCCCCCTGCTTGTACTCTCTCTTTCTCTGTTGAATAAATAAATAAAATCTTCAAAAAAATTGAAATAAATATTAAGTTGCCCATAATCATGATGTAGATACTACTCATAATCCACACTGTAGCAGGGGCTTCCCTGTGAACAGTGACAATTTTGCTAAAGGCTTGTATTTTTCCCTGCTTAACTTCTCATTTTTTTCTACATTTTTCTCCTTTTTCAATGTCTATAATTCTCAGGGTTGTTTAATCTAGTCTGTAAAGTAAATCAAGACTGAGGAATTTAAGAGAACCAAAATTATTTTATCCATCTATGTTAAAAAACAAGCTTGTAGCTTAAAAAAAAATCAATCTTCACAAAACTTAGAAAGTTGTTCATTTCTTAAAACAGCTTAAAATTTTCAGCATTTTAAAAATTTTTGGATCTTAATTTATGTCCCTTATTTTTAATTGAAATATAGTTGACATATGATGCTTTATTAATTTCAATTGTGCAACATAGTGATTTGACAGTTCTCTATGTTTTGTAATGCTTGCCATGGTAAGTATAGTTACAACCTGTTACTGTATATAAATACCACAATATTATTGACTATATTTCCTCTTAGTACTTCTTAATCCCTTTCACCTATTTCACCCATCCCCCTCTTTGTCCCCTCCCCTGCAACCATATTTACTCTTTGTATTTATGATTCTGTTTGTCTGGTCATCTTTTTTGCTTTTTAGATTCCACATATAAGTGAAATCATTTGATATTTGTCCTTGTTTGACTTATTTCACTTTAGCAGAATAGCCTCTAGGCCCATTCATGTTGTCATAAAAGATTTCATTTGTTTTAATGGTTGAGTAATATTCCATTGTATGGAATGTATGTGTGTGTGTGTGTGTACATGTGTTTCATATCTTTTTTATCCATTTTGAATGACCTGAGATATTTTAATTTCAGAAAACTCATCTACATTTAAAAAATATCTGAGAAAGAAGGACTGATTCTATGCACTCATTCAGTTTCTCGGTGAATTCCTTCCCGTTCCTTGGGAGACACAGTCCAGATCACATGCAGTTATTCCTATTTTTAAGTATATGTGTTGCCTAAGCGAGCACACATACAGTTATTCCCATTTTATCCTATGGAATGGCACTTTAATAGTAAAAAGAATCCCTTTTTGGTTTTATGTATTCCTTCCTTCTCCATAGGAATCAGAAGAGTACCTGAGCCCTAGGCTGAGGATATACCAGATACACTGATGCCATACTTCCTTTGATCTAAATCAAAATGGTCTTTAAACTATTGAGTTCTGGTTATTGGACTCAGCTACAGCTTGTGTCCCTGCCTTACACTCTCTTGAATATGCATGCTTACCAGGGGATAATAACTCTAGACTAGCACACAGCCATTCTTTAAGATACGGATATGTGAGCCCCAACTGTGAAGTCACTTTGGTTTAATGAAACTAAACTTCCTGGAAGATAAGAGAAGATGCATTACAATCCTATCTCCCCAAAGTTCCAACTGCCTACTCAGCTTCTGAAAGGGACTGACTAAATACTTATTGACTAAATGTTTGTTTTTAAAAGGTTATTAAAATTCTAGCATATGTATTTTTAATATTGAGTGTGAGTTGGTTAATATCCGTTTCCCCAATTGTTTAGGGAAAACTTAAATTACTTGATATTTAGCTTGTAACACAGATGATAGTCTGATGTTTATTGAAATATATTGATTTAAATCACTCTATAATTATGTTTTCTTTTTGTTTTTAAAGTAAGAGTAAAAAAATTATACCTTATATTCTGTTAATTTTCATAAAAACAGATCCATCGAATATTTAATAAGTGATGTACTTTTCATATTAGTAATTCATTGCACATTTCAGTTAACTGGCAATATATATTAACCTGATATACTCATTTTTCAGACTTGCAGTTAATAAAGAATTTTATTTAAAAACCTTAAACTCCACCTAGTAATTAATTAATCATAAATCATAGTTCTAAATTTGAAGAGATTATGCAGTGCAAAAAGAATGTGTTTTGTAATGATATGAGAAATATAAATTTCTTATATGAGGAATTTCAATTTGGATTTTTATCTTCTTCTATATACAAATATATCCAGAAAGTAAAAATTGAAAGAGACTATTAAAAATGATAATGCATGTATAATTCTCAGAAGAATCAATTATGTCTATTTAATGTATAAAAATTGAAATAATAATTCATTTTCTTTTTTAAGCACAAGTGCTCTACAAATGTAAAGGAAAATGTTTCATTATTGTACTCATAACTCGTATCCAAAGTGCATAGTTATTAAAATATCATTACATGCAAATAGATATGTGAAAGATATAGTTCTACTACTCTTACGTTTTTTATGACATGGATAATGCATGGGGGATTTAGTAATTTTTGCATCAGTTTTTTAATTAGCTAGAGATTAAAAAGTAATTTCAAAGCAATTTCTTTTTTTTTCCAGAAAAATTGTTGTGTCATAATGGTTGTATTATCGTCAAAGCAACTAAATCTCATAAAGAATGGACATTTACATAACCGATTGTGTTTCATTTTTGGTACTATTCTGAGGAGAAAAAATTTAAATGCCAATTTCTTACTGTGATATATGTAAAGATTACAACTTACTGTGCAAAAGCTACTATAATTAGCATAGGAAATGAAAACCACAGGTTTGGCAGTGATTTATTGCATTATCCTGTTTATTTTTAAAATATTTTCTTGTGTAAGTTTAGAGGGGTGAGAAGAATTGAGAAAATGAGAGGAGAAGCTAATGAGATGAAAGATATTCAAGCAATGAATGGCAAAGTGTTTCCATGGGACTCTCCCCGAAAATACCTCGCTAATTTTTCCAAAGAATGATTTATTTTTGGTAGTGGGGTGATGAAAGTGAGAATTACTTAAGGGCCAGCATGGTTGAGAGCAAGGAAACTTGATAAAACTCTGACCGAGAAGGTCAGAAAGTACAAGGTATGACAAATACAAGAATAGCAGAAGTCTTTCTGAGAGCTTTTGTCTTGTCATGAATAAAATGAGTGGAATGATAAGGAAGGGGGGAACAACTAGATATTTTCACCTACATTACAAAGGCACAGCTAATATTCAAGTTCTTTAGGGCTCTAGGAAATTATTTAAATTTTCACTGACTAAAATAATACCTTTGATACAATTTTAAATAGATAAAATACATGAAGAAAAATTATGTTTTATAGCCTGACCCTTGTAACATCTACAAATCATGTATCTTGCATTTCCTGTCCTCTCTGAAGTTGACTGCAAACTACAGACAAGTTTAATCCAGTTCACCTGGCACAGAGGAAACTTTTAGTAAAAAAAAAGAAGGATGTTATTTCTGATTTATGTGTTACTTCAGGAGTAGTGCTGTGATAGAAAGGGAAGATAACAACTTCAGTGATGCTATTTGAGATTCTTCAAGAGGCTTGTCTACACTTGACATCACCTCCAACACCAGCATTTGGTAATATTGCCTGGAATTTAAACTACTCTTGTTACTTTGGGTTATATTTCTCTAGAAATCTACCTTTAAAGTGCTCCTATTTCTTGAAAGGAAAATGGAGGGGCAGTTCTGAAATTTGACATTTTTCTTATCGGCATTTTTATTTATGGGTTGATTAGTTGATTATGTAGTCTCTTAAGATTAAATTTTGAACTTGGCAGGATGTGAGTGTGTGTGTGTGTGTGTGTGTGTGTGTGTGTATTTATTTCAATCTATGATTACATGATAAGTAATAAGATGAATAGTGTGTATATAATAGATAACTTGAAAGCAACAAGTATTTACATAAAAACTGATAATGCCAGTTCCAACATTTTTCTCCTCCTCTGGACTTGACCTACTAAACAAAACAGACAAACAAACAATGTTCCAAGTTTCCTTGTAACACTTCTCGCTTCTCTACCACATACCCTAAGATGATGTCAGTGTCAAATAGTTATCTCAAATTGGGTAATTCAGGAATTTCATGGAAAGTGGACCTCATTGTTACTCTTCAGTTTTGGTGGGCTGGAAAGGCAGTTTTAACACCCTCAAAAGTCAAATGAGTGAGAAGAATGTAATGTAAGAGGGTTGCAGACAAATGTGGAATAAGGGGCTCAGGGCTTATCCTGTTTCAGATGGGTCATAATTCCTCCCCACCCAATGGCTATGGCTCCACTGTAAAGGATGAAGAAAGCTGAAATAACAAGTAGCGAGCACCATTCTGGGAGTCTGGAGAGAGGTCTATAGCGCTCCTTTTCTGTTATAAATTACAGCAAGGAAATGATTAAGAAGGGGTTGGGTTTGATTTATGTTTCCTTGAAGCTTCTCCAGGGGAAAAATAAACATTCTGTGAAAGTGAAAGCTAAAGTAAAGTATATCATTCTTCCTCATATTCTATCAAATCTGTTAAAGCAAAATTATATATATGGCTAGCCATTTATCAAGACAACCCTACACGTGTGACTTGATTCATGGACAGGCCAGGTGTATGGAGATACAATGTCAGCAGCAAAATTGCCTGGGTAACTGAAATCCTGGCACATCAGAAATTGAAAGTATTAGTTGTTCAATCCTTTTTAGGAAAAATATAAACTCAGGATGATAAGCAACAATCAAAATTGGTTCAAATTGTTCTTAGATAAAGATCTCACAAAATCACTGTTCAGTGAGGTTTTTTTTTATTCCATTCATCCTTATATGCTAATTTCTCCCACAAAGAAATAAACTAGCAAACTATAAGGATTCTAAATAAACCAGGAATGGGAGCTCTCTCTGTCTGCATTCTCACATATAGTGAATACCTGAAACATTTATGAATTTTGAAACTATGATCTTCTCTTCCCCCGGGATCTCTGAGGTTTTTCATTGCCCTCTCTACAGCACACAAACACAAACTCTAGATTGTCAGGATCTGCAATATCTTGGGACCTTTACATTTCCAGAGCCTAGTGCACTATTGAAAAACAGAAGACATTCATAAGTTGCTTATTAAACACAGTACATATGTATATGTTTGTGAGTGTATATGCAATACATATACAAATCATGTTGGCAAACTTTCCAGCCTTTTTATATGGGTGCACAGTTCCTTCTACATAAGCTCTTGATAACTTGTTTCATCTTATTTTTAAAGAAGTAAACACACTTATTTTTTCTTTAAATTTTATTTATTTATTGACAGAGAGATAGAGAGCACAAGTAGGCAGAGTGGCAGGCAAAGGGAGAGGGAGAACCAGGCTCTCTGCTGAGCAGGGAGCATTACGTGGAGCTCAATCCCAAGATCCCAGGATCATGATCTGAGCCGTAGGTGGCTGCATAGCCAACTATGCCACCCAGATGCCCCTAAACATACTTATTTTTAAAGAAGTAAACATGGAGCACCTTGGTGGCTCAGTCATTGGACACCTGCCTTCAGCTCAGGTCCTGGGATCCAGCCCGGCATCGGGCTCTTTGCTCAGCAGGAAGCCTGCTTCTTCCTCTCCCACTCCCCCTGCTTGTGTTCCCTCTCTTCATTGTGTGTCTCTCTCTGTCAAATAAAATCGTTAAAAAAAAAAGAAAGAAGAAGAAATAAACACACCCTTCAATTTGGATCTGTAATGTTATTTTCCTTTTTCATTTTGGTTACTGGATTTGCTTTTTTATTTTCCACTTTCTTAAGCATATTTGTGTAGCTAACACATTGAGTATAAAATGTTTAGACAGAAAACCATTGAGTGCTTACAGCCAAGTGTTGCGTGTATTTGTGCTTGTGTGTGTGTGTGTGTGTGTGTGTGTTCAGTTTGTTATTTTCATTATTTCTTGAGTTAGAGAACACTATCTGCTTCCCTGCTTGGTCTCTGCCCTATATTAATAGGTCTCTGCGCTGAGTCCTGTAAAAATAAAAGAATCTAGTGTCCAGGAAGGCCAACTCCTCTTTTGGCAGAATATACACTTAGCCAGATTAGTAGGCCATATTAGCTATGTAATCTTTTTTTTTTTTATTGCATGGGTAAATGAGGTTGGATTTAAAGAGCAAACTATATTTAAAATATGAGGATCTCATTATTTTTAAAAAAGGCAAAGTTTTGTATAGGTGTTATTAGTAGACTCCAAGCTCTAAGATTTAAGAAAGCCCCTAAGTAGATTCATTCTACGACATTTTTTACTGAAGAAATCAATGGAGCACTAATAATGTGTAATTTAGAAACACTCTACATTGCAAATCTGCCTCTTGAGTTTTATTATGCAAAGAAAAATAGCCCTTGCTTCTCTCAGAAGTCCTTATGCTAACTCATCAAGGTGTTCAGTAAAACATAGGGCTGTCCATTTGACAGGACCCAGGATTCTTAGGAGGCAGGTGTGGGATATACATAGCAAATTTGTATGGTCTTTTTTTTTTCCTTTGCCACATATGATTTTGTTTTGCTGGAAATTGTAAATCAAACTTATTTTACCTTAAATGAGTAAATGATATGGTTGTATAGATTACTTTGCTTTTTTGCTTGGTAGTAAAAACAAACTCAGGTAACAATTAAGGTTAATAAAGAAAAATACCAAAAGTTAAAATACAATACAATATATCAAGAGAGGGGCAAAACTCATCCTGAGAACCTAACTAATTTCTTATGTGAATTTAATATGTGCACTACACGACCTATTTCATACATCTATTTAATAGATTATAGTATTTTGAATCAAGTGTATAAAACATTAATTAGTTCTCATAAAATGTGTATACAAAAGAATAATGTATATTGGGGCTTCTAATTCTTTCTATCTGAAGTGGCTTTGTTATTATTCTGTTAAAAGGTGATATATTTTACCATAGTATCTTATTTTATGAATTCATTAATTTTTTGATTAAATGTTTTATTAAAATGCTAAAACAGCATACACATATCATAACTTTAACAAAAACTCTTTTTTTAATGAAAGAATCCTACTGCAGTTCAATAGAGCAATATACTTGAAAATAAATAATTTTATCTTTGAATATTGTGTAAAGTCAATAGAACTGTGATCAATAGAACTTTTTTTTGAAATTTTCTGTGAATGACTAAATACATATATATATATGTATACATATATACACACATCACTTCTCAATTTTATTTGATTATAAAAACTTATTTTAAATGTAAAATTAGTGGTAGTAGTGGGAGGTGTCTTTAGATGGACAACATGGTGGCACTGATAGTCTATTTACAATGATTTAAGACTATAAAAAATATTCATTGTGAATCCACACAAGTTGATATTTTGTAGCATTTTTTAAAAGATTTTATTTATTTATTTAGAGACAGAGAGAGAGAGAGAGAGAACTCCTACTAGAGTGAGTGGGGGAAATAGCAGAGTGGAGGGAGGGACAGAGGGGCTGAGGGAGAAAGAGAATCCCAAGCAGACTCCATGTTGAGCATGGAGCCCAAAGCATGGCTCAATCTCACAGCCCTGAGATCATGACTTGAACGAATATCAAGTCAGATGCTTAACCAACTGATCCACCCATTCTAATTTAGTTGTAAATCTGTGGATTTGGCCTCACTATAGCTACCCATGTAAGAAAAAGGTAGTGGTTATTGTAAGCCAATCAAATATATTTAGACAAATGCATTCCTTTTTTTTTTTCATTTAAATTAACAATCACTTGTTCTGTAGCAGTGTTTTATCCCTTGCTTCTCCTTGTGAAAAAGAAATCCTGCAGAAAATTTCAGGTTTTAAAATTCCTTGTTTTGTTTTTTTTTTAAGGTTTTATTTATTTATTTGACAGAAACCACAACTAGGCAGAGAGGCAGGCAGAGAGAGAGGAGGAAGCAGGCTCCCCGTGAAGAAGAGAGCCCGATGTGGGGCTCGATCCCAGGACCCTGGGATCATGACCCGAGCCAAAGGCAGAGGCTTCAACCACTGAGCCACCCAGGCGCCCCTAAAATTCCTTGGTTTTAAAGATTTGGTTCAAGCAAAAATGAAGTACATGACAGGATGTCAGAGAGCCTTTAAAAGGTACTGTAACAGAAAAACCCACCAAATTAGTAGATATATGGAGAAACTGCCTATTGGGTCTCATCTATCATCAATCATGAATGGAAATACTCAACATAACTACCTGAGTAGATTAAGAACATTAGGCAACAAATATCAAACTGCCAGGGTTTTATCCTTTGGTGTATACACTAGCGCCTTGTAGGATACATAAAACCTACAAAATGGATTGAAATAGACGGCTTCAGGGGAGATAAAAATGACAGTTGCCTTAAGTGATGTTTAAAACTGCTAGCTGGTTTAGTTATGGTTAAAATCTCTGTATTGGTCTAGACTGAGATTAGCTGAATTTTTCTACACTATAGAAAATTTTCTTTTCTTACCTTCCCATTTTTCTGTTATTTGGGAGGTGGATAATGAATCTTTATAGATTTTTTTTTTCTATATTCACAACTGATTTTCAAGGAAAACAGTATGAAATTACAGTAATTCATTTGTTGGTCACAATGTAGAAGCTTATTTTTATGCTTATGTAATTTGAATGCATAAATATAGTTTTTAGTTCTTTGAAACAAAAGGAAATCAGGGTTTGCATGTGCTATGAAAGTAGTGGCTGACTTATATAAGTAAGCCAAGAAAACCCTAAAATAACGTAGATTTTCCTCTCATAGTGTAAATCAAGATTATTCATCAATTTTGAGTGATAGAAAACATTTTTTATGTTTTTAATTAAGGTATACATTATTTAAATTCTGCTTAAAAATCTAACTGTACAAATATAAAATAATAGAATATTTGGAACATCTGTAGAATTTTTATTAAAAAGCTTGAAAAACTCATTTAATTAATATGTGAAAATAATTTGAAAATAGATTATTAGTTTATATAATTAGATGATGTTAAGAAACACTTTTAATAGATCATAGGTACACATATCTTTATGTTGACTAAACATGCTTTCCTGATTCTTTATATACAGCCTTAATTTTGTTTGGTAATTTTTGACATCAAAACCCCTACTTCCATCTAAATTATTTGCATTGGGATATAATAGAATCTAGTTCAAAGAGATTGTTGGATGCAAATGATTTTTAAAAAATAGACTTAAAAGTGGAATAGAAATTATTTAGCAATAGTCCTTTTAGATATACATTTGACAACTTAATTAAAAAATATAAAAAATAATACTTAAATATAAAAAAAAAAACTTTTTTGTTTTGTGAATTAAGATATATATTTCATGGCTATCATTACAAGAGGCCTTAAAAAGAGAGGTCACATTAACCTATCTGTTACATTTTTCATTTCCTGAATCCAGTCTGTGCCCTGTCACCATCAAAGATATATTACTAATCTCTTTGATACTTTTAACACTTACCTAATTTCAGCTTGCTCCATTTGCCATCTTTAAAAATTTTTAAATGCATGAAAACACTTTTGAACAACCATATGTGGGTTTACAGAAAGCAGATAAATTATATTTATGCTTCCAATTCATGAAGTCATTATTAAAATTTCAAATTCATCAGGGAAACATTGTTCTTTATTGTATTTATACAAGTAAATACACACAATAACATTACATTTAATTGTAAGTTATTAATGTAAACAATTTAAAGAGAGTCACATTTTTAATTATGACAGACTCATAATGATTTCCTAAAAGTTATGCACAGGAATAAATCACAAATTTGAATTTTAGCAGGAAATAAAGGAATGAAAATATTAAGGAGAAGAGAACTAGGTATATGAGAAAATTATTAGAAATACAGGAAATACACTACCACTTATTCATATCATCTAATAGTTTCATGAGTAATTTCCATCTTTTCTCTGCTCCTATTTATAATAGTCATTTAAAGTAGTTCCCTATAATTTTATTTTAATATAGAAGCAATACCTGATTTTTGAAAGTTAAGTCAGAACTTACTGTATCATTTACATACCCTTCAGTTGTATTGCTTGTTTACAGTTTTTGTCCTTATTACTATGGTTGTTATATAATATGTTAGGAGTAATGAGGAAACATTGAGCACTTACTCTATGCCAGAAAGTGAGCTCAGAGTTTTTATGCACTGACTCATTTAGAACTAGCAGCTATGTAAATGTTTATCCCTATTCTACATATGGTGAATCACTTAACTAATAAGTATTGGAACCAGCTATAAACTCCGTTCTGTCTAAATTTGTTTTCTTAGCACTTAATACATTTAGTGTTCAAGTCCTTTTCTCACTTTTAGGGTAAAACCTAATGACTGATATCCTCTATAAATTATCTCACACTTACCTTTAACACATTCTCTCTCTCACTTTTCTGTTATCTCTCCTACAACAAAACTCGCCTCCTCATAACAAACCTACACCATATTTTCTCACCTATCTGAATTAATTTGCAGAATGTCCTGTTTCTTCATTGTCTGCTTAACAAACCCTTCAGGGCTTATCTCAAAGCCACCTTTTATAAAATTTGTTATAATCTCCCTAATTGGAATCCCCTTGACATTCTGAATTTTTGTTATTTCTCATTTGTGTTGAGACTCACACAGACCTAGGTTGGAAAGTAGCTCTTCAGATCCTTTGGGGCCTTTAGCACAGTATTTAATTTTGCTTAGATCAATTTGATTTTCCTCTTCCACAAGTAAATGATTTCAGAAGGGATAGAGAAAAAATATGATGTGGTGTCTACAGTCCCTACAGACTCTATAGTAATTGTTTGCTGTCTGTTCATGTCTGTGTCTATTTATGTAATGTCTATTTATTAATCTGCTCCTTTCTGCTCTCATGACACAGCCTTAAGCTGAGCTTCCTTATGTCCCACCTTGCTAATGTAAGGAGCTTCTGACTATTTCTCTATACTTCATGTTTTCTCCATACTTCAACTCAATAAACAGAGAACCACTACATTCCTTTTTTGAATTCCTAGCTATGGTACTACAGTTCTGCACTGGAAAGAAAAAAAAATTTCAAATATTTCTTACTGCATTTAAGTTAAAGTTAAACTACACCTAAGCCACTTCCTAAGTGTGTGATCTGCAGACATGTAGGGTCCAGCCAGTGTAAACCTGAGTAGCTCCTATATTTCCCTGTTTCCACTTAACCCTTCATTTTCTCTAAAGTATTCTTTATGATTTTGATTTAGAACCTCTTAAGTTATGCCAATTTCTTGGCCAAACTCAAGTACATTCTGAGTCATGCAACTTTTTCTATTGCTTTGTCATTTATGATAGCACTCTACTTAGAATTTACTTCTTGTTAGGCATCAACCAATTGTTATTTTATTTCATTCATTCATTCAATACAGTTGAACTGTTCACATAGTAGACACTATTCTAGATTCTAATAGGAGCATGGGTACAGATTTTTGTCTTTTCTATAGTATATTCAACAGTTAAAAAAAATAAAAAATACATATTTTTTTTAGAATTTATTTGTTTATTTGAGAGTGAGAGAGAGCACAAATGTGGGGAGAAGCAGAGGAAGAGGGAGGGAGAGTCTCAAGCAGACTCCAGTCTGAGCGTGGAGCCCAACACAGGGCTGGATCTTGCAACCCTGAGATCATGATCAAAGTCAAATGTTGGGTCTTAACCAACTGGGCCACCCAGGTGCCCTAAATGTATTTTTTAGAAGGAACTGGTTTTGGAATGGTAAGAATATAGGTTCAAATTCAGATGCTACCACTTACTACAATGTGATTTTAAGTACATTAAATTTTGTAAAGGACATTTTAAAAAATTGTCTGCTAAGGATATGTGTCTCATCCAGAAATGTTGCTTGTTTCAAGTATTAGTTTATCTTTGGTTTACTGGAATAATTTTGTTACCGTATTCCTCCCCCAAGCTCCCACCCCTGTCACCTACAGCTTTACACAATTTATGTCCCCACTCAGGTGAATTGACATCTATTTTTAAAATATTAGTGTTCCTTCTTTTTCTCTTCCTTAGAGCAGTGGGACCCTATGTTGAAATCTATAATGTAAATGAAATAAATGCCATACTACCCAGGTTAATTAAAAGGAGATGGGTGGGGTGGTGGAAGGAGAAAGCCTGACCCACTCACCTTCACTTTCATTTCTTCCCAGCTTCTGTATGCAGACTCCAAACTCTATCAAGGAAAATTATTTTTGGTTGTCTGCTAGAGGTTCACCCTGCCCTTTTCTTAGGCCTGTGTCTTTTGCCTGCCTTGTTTCACTCACTAACCAAAGAGGAAGAACACCTGAGATGGGCATAGACAAATAAGTCCCTAAATTCTCTCTGGCCCCAGTAATTAGTGTAGACATGGTTTATAACCCATTCTGAACTCATATGTTATAATGAACACTTTTTCCGGGACTTTCTGGAAAGAGACTGGTTTTGTGTGTAGACTGGTCTAGGAGATATAGAGCGTACAGCAGTTACTTTCACACCATGTGAAACCTAGACCTGAAATCAATATAGAAGATGGCAGAGCCGATACACTAAGAAAAAATATGATCTATATTACATTACTGTAGACCAAATTTCAGCTATACTTGAGCTGGTTCTAGAATTCTATCTGTATGAAATCCCATATTTTTGTGGTTTAAAAAACCTGAATTGCATATCCTATTATACAAATGAAAGTGTCTAAGAGTAGATTTTCTTATGTCTAAAAAATGCATATTACCCACTTCACACTCTTTTGAGTTGATTGCAGGATCTTGTGCAATTCCTGACACACAAAAGGTGATTAACAAATGCTATTTTCCTATTCCCTTGGGTTGATGGATTTCTTGTCACAGTATAGTTATTATAACCCTAGCAGTTATACTAATTAGCACTCAATAAATATTTGTTAAAAATAGTGCACTTAGAGGGGCTTGGGTGGCTCAGTCAGCTAAGCATTTACTTGACTCTTGGTTTCAGCTCAGGTCGTGATCTTACCATCATATGATCCAGCCCCCTGTGGGACTCCATGCTCAGGGCAGAGTCTGCTTGAGACTCTGTCCCTTTTTCTCAGCCCTTCCCTCCCTATAAATAAATAAATAAATAAATAAATAAATCTTTTAAAAAAATGTAACACACTTAGTAATGTTTCTCTATCTGTCTAGCATGATGATTCTGCCTAAAAGAAAAAAAGGGCCATGAATCAAGTCCCAGTTTGTATCTTACTAAAAACTTCTCCTCGGCTTTAGTGCTGTGGAGACAGGGAGTTGCTGTTTATCAACCACTTGTGTAACACCTTAAGAAGATGACTCAGTTTGAAGATATTTGGACAACTAAGGCAACTCAAGAGTAACGCTAAAACTATAGGGTTTCATCTGTAGAGGTTTCCTCAGAGTCCCTTAAATTACAAGTTATAAGAAAGGCCATTGTTTATCAGCCTGGGTATCTATATCTATGGTTTGCACAAATCCACATTTTCTCTTAAGTGCTAAGAGGAGAAGTTTCCCTAGGACTTTCTCAAAGGGAAGCTTGTTATTTCTTTTAGGACTTGAGTGAAACTTGTGATTGAACGAAACCTGAACTCTGGGAATATTACAGTTCTTCTAAGGTTTAGAGAATCTATTTTTCTCCTCTCTTGGGTAGATTTCATTATAAATCTCCTAGAATGTTTGTTTGAAATTTATGTCTTTCGTGAGATTCTGAAAATATTCTAGAGATGTTTACTCAGTGATTTTTTTTTCCTGGCTCAAACCAACGCGTATTGGAGTGGATATTTCAGTAGGTGTCTCAGTTTTAATTTAGCGTCAGCCTAGCTTATAACAGGGGCAACTGGGTGGCTCAGTCATTAAGCATCTGGCTTGGGTTCAGGTCATGGGATTGAGCCCTGTGTGGGGTTCCCTGCTCAGCCAGAAGCCTGCTTCTCCCTCTCCCACTCCCCCTGCTTGTGTCCCATCTCTCGCTGTTACTCTCTCTGTCAAATAAATTTTTAAAAATCTTAAAAAAGACCCTGATTTATAACAATACTGAATAATTGATAAGGTTTATAAGTAAATTAGAACCCTACCTACCCCATGGCTAATATTTCTCCAAAGAGTGTAGTTTTTTTCCTTAAAATTGAATTTATCAAATTCAAAAAAAGCTTTGGGTTTTTTTTCATTTTAATTTAG
Organism: Mellivora capensis; assembly: GCA_004024625.1. NCBI lineage: Eukaryota > Metazoa > Chordata > Mammalia > Carnivora > Mustelidae > Mellivora > Mellivora capensis. The sequence continues at coordinate 85,858 of PISX010003628.1, read as the reverse complement.
ATTTTTAGTATTGGTGTTCTAGAGAAAGCACCTCATACTCTTCTGCAAAGAAGATATAGGAAGAAGTTCAAAACCAAGTATTGTTTTGGTTTTTTGGCGATCATGAGGACTGATGATTCACATAACTCCTGTGGATAGCTGAATTGAGTACCTCATCTCTGGAGAGAAATATTTCAAGTAATATAATCCTGTAATAAAGATGACATGGAAGAATTCTGAATAAATACCTGTTAAATGAAATACCGGAGAATTTTTTAAATTGTCAAAGCAATCGAATGATAAGCCTGCAGGCTTATTTCCTGAAAAGCATCAAGCAGGTCAATGTTTGAACACTCTCAAATGTATTACTTACTAGGAATTATTTATTACTTACTAGGAATATCAGTAATACTCAAAATGAATTAATAAAGAATCACTCACAGTTATTTCTATTATGTCCAGTATGTGCCACTATAAATGTCAGTCCTATGTATAGTTCATTTAGACCTTTTGAAATAAAACATCACTAGTGGTTGAAATCAGAGTCATAACAGAGTCCTTCAATTTCACAAGGACAGAAGGAAAAATATGGTAAAAACAAGAACCTCTAAAATAAAAAATCATGGAGATGTACTAAATGGCAGGTCCAGAGGCACATCAGTATTTCATACAGAATGAACAAACCACCGACATAGTAGATGTTCATTAGGAAACTCAGAACAGCATGAGGAAAACAGTACAAAACCCCAGTCTGTTGGAAAATGAGGTTGTCAGAGACTTTCTGTAGGTACAGTGGGAAAGAAAATAAAAGACCTCATCAACAAGTCTACATTTGTGATTACTCTCACTGTGTTAGCTGCAGTAAATAGATGATAGATGACAGATAGATAGACAGACAGAAAGACAGATAGATAGATAGATGATAGAGTGGATCAAAGGTCTGTACATCAATGAATCCCTTATATGTTCAGTGATGACATGTTTATTTTCAGTACCCTCTAGGAGCATCATGTCTGTTCTTTTTTTCTGCTCAAGAAAAGAAAAATAAATAAAATCAAAAGTAACCCTGTCATTGTGAGGTGAATTGCAAAGTCATCTTATTTTCTCCATGACTCTAATAGCAGGTACTGTATTGTTCGACATTATCTATTTCTGTCAGGACCTATAGCTTCTGAAAATGGCAATAATCTATCTTCAGTCACTTATAGAAAATGTGCCAGATTGTAGTATCAATAAATGCCTCTCTCAGAGCCAGCTCATTTTGGCCATTACTTGGAGAAGTTTTCTGATAATCTTTAGAGGCACTAAAGGATATCTTGATAACTTTTACATGCACAACTTAATTTTTGACTAATACCAATTTAAAAGAGTCAGTTGGTTTCAAATCACTCTGTATGTACATGTATTTTATACATGCATGTATGTGTGTGTGTTAAATAATCAGGGTTTGCATTAACGAAGTGGATACCAGGTTGTCATGCATTCAAATTGGCTCGTGCCCATGACCTATCAGATGTCAGGTATTTTTAATATCACTTCAGAAATAACTGATGTTTATCGAATGCTTAATCTGTGAAGGGAATGTTTTACCTTGTGCATATTTTAGCCCATTATTAATCAGAACAACCACACTAATCCAATTTCATGCATTAAGAAAACACTCATGGAGAACTTAAATGGCTTACTCAACATCACGCAAGTTATTGCATGATGGAGCTGAACACAAACCTGCATAGTCTGGTTAGAGCGCTGCATTTGAGTGTTCTTAAACACTTTCCTCCTGAGGGGCCCCGAGTGACCCACTCCCCCAACACACATACACACACACTTAACCTCCACTTAAAATGTCTCCTATTGTTTGTTTGTTTTGTGGAGAGATTTTGCAGTCTACTGTTCAGTCAGATATATTTCTGAAATTTGTTTTATGGGACGCTTTTTGAAAGACGTTCATTAATGCACAAACAGTGGCATACCATGTTAAAAGACATTGAATCAATGAAATTATATTGATTTGAATGTGTGCTTTGTAATAATAGGTTAGTGCTATGTTCTGGTGTTTTCAGTGCTTAAAGATGACTTCCAATCGAAAGAAAGCAAGCTCATTCCTTATTTTAATCATCATCTATGAGCTTTCTGTATAGCTGCCAGTCTGTTAAATATTCTAAAAATAGTCTTTGTACTCACTGTCCAAATAGTGCTGGGATAAACTTTAGAAAGAATAAAATATATACTTTGATTTCAAGTATGAGAGACAGGAATTACTATAAAATAGATTTTCATTTCTGATTTATTATATCGGGGTAGAGTGCTTGTCTCTTCCAAAAACATTCCTTCATACAAGATAATTAAATATTCTGTAAACATATTTACATTAAAGTCAGCAATTTAATTTACTTTTGAACCCTTGTCCAGTAGTGATATACCTTAATTCAATTCAGTTATCTCTTGTTCATTTAGATTTATGAATTGTAGAGCTGGAAAATAATTCCTGGTGTTCTTTAGACTTTTATAAATATCCCCCCACCTTGGGACAATGGAAACATATGAAAGATTTTAGATAAAATCCTTTTCTTGAATGTATATTCATTTTTACCCTCAATACATCCAGTACAATAAGCTGTTCACTTATTTCTAAGTAGCAGTTGTTATTTTCTCCCAGTACATTGTGGACATAAAAGAAAAAGGAAAAAAAAAAACCAAAACAACAAAACCCTAAGTATAGTCTTTGGCCCACTTAAAGATAAATGTGAAAAACCTCAAATGGACAGATGGGGCTCACAGAGGGAGAATCACTTCAGATGCCTCAACATTATCTTATTTTTATAGAGAGCTATTTGAGTTAAATTTTCTTACTTCCACAGACTGTTAAAAACATTTTTCTTCACCCTCCTTGCCTTTAATGAAACTCCATTCTCCTTCTTGTAGGCTATTTTTGCACACATGCCTGAGTATTCTTATTCTAAACAGACTTGATGTGTGTGGGGCTGAGAAGTGGGAGTTGTTTGCCTCTCCCATTTTTGCCCACAGGGTCATCCATGAGAAAAAGACTTGCGATCCCCTGTAGAAATGTATAATCCTTCATCTCAGCTGAATCACTTCCACTTCTTATTGTTACCTAACAACATCTAAACCACCCTTTAACAATTACTGTTTAAAAACCTCAGTGGGTACCTTCCTCTCCATGCCCTTTCCAGCCATGTGACTTCTGCCTCAGTGTGGACTCCTCACCCACCATACTTCACACTTTCACTAGATCAACCAATGCTGTTGATTCTATCTTCAAAATATAATCTAATTTGTCTAATAATTGTCCCTATTGCTCATATTGCAAGTCCTTCCTTCAAATATGACAATAGTAACTATTATCTTTACAAGAAATACCAGAATATTTTTTCATGGGATTAAAGACATTTGTGACCTAGATTTTTCAATATTTCTTCATCCTCACCATTAGCAACTTCCTAATATTTATCTTGGGCTTCAGACAAACTGTTACCAGTGCCTCTATTGTGTTAGTCTCACTGATGCTGCAATGTGTCTACACTTCATCTCGTCTGTGGAAACTATTGTAGCCCCTGATAATTGTAATGGAATTCTATGCAAGTTTCTATGACGGCAGAACTCATTTTTTCAAAAACTATTTGTTTACATAGTTGTCTTCCCTATGAGAATAAGAGAGAATAAGGTCCCTAATAACAGAATCATAATAATCATTGTATTGTTTTACCTAACACATAGTTCATTGCCTGGCACATAAATGCTCAGTAAGGGAATAATTAAATATAATTAGTAGAAGCTACTTGTACAGACTTCAGAAAGTTTCCTCTGCAAACTTGAAATGACTTGGGGAAAGACTCTTTGTCTCTATCTCAAAAAAAGCTAGTAATTCTTATTAAACCTAGTGAAGGAATTATCCCAATTTTTTGATGGGTTTAATCTGACCATCTGCAGATAAACATAGGCATAGGTGGAGGAGTTTGATACAGAAATCATTAACACATATGTTTTCATCAAGTACTTCATAACCTAGTAAAATAGTTTAATATATAATACAGTTTAAGGCATAATGGTAAGTGCTATCATGGAAGTAGTGTCAAGACATTTCTAATGGAAGTGAAGGACACAATCATTGCAGAAAGGCCAGAGAGTTGGCAGTAGCAATGATGCATTCAGTCTGTTTTAAAGAAATAAAGAAAGCAAAGCTTGGGACAGGAAAATGCTAGCGCATAATTCGCACAGAAAATAAACATCAGCTCGCTCCTTCAGTAAACACTTAGGAAGGTTTGTTTATTAGATCAGGCAAGTGGGTGGCAAGAACCAAAATCCGCCAAAGAGTTGGAAGAATCTAGGAGGATATATAGATCCCTTGAGAACTGAAGGAATAAACAGAATGGACTTGTCTAGGTCTTTATTCTATCTTCAGGGTTTTCGGCAGGCACATCCTCTTATGGAGACTGGTGGGCTGGTAAAATTACTCCTCCAACTGAAAGCATTTTGTTGAATCTTCTGCAAGAAGTGCTAACCAATCCAGACATGTTCTTAAATTTTTGACTTCATTAAAAAATGCCTTTTTGCTTGTGTCAAATGGAGACTATCAACCATTGTTACTCTGAGACAGCTATGAAAAGTTGCATAGCTTGTCATACTGAACAAGGGGAAAAACATGAGGAAATTTATTACTGGTAGAGGAAATGCCATGTTAATTAAAAAAATAACAATAGCATGCTTACTTTTATAATCAGAAAAAAATACACTTAAAAACCTGTTTTGATTCCTTTGGGGACATCCCATTGGTTCTGTACGGTAGAAGCATAAAGTGTGACATTCATTGACCGATTTGAATAGCTTTTTTGAGAGTTGCCAAGGAACAGTCTAGTTTTGACTGTTTACTATGAGGACTGAACATCTGGTGTAATAATAATTTATTACTTCTGTTGAAATTTTGTCACATTCATGATATGGCTTATTGTAATTGGACATTATTTTTACATATCCTCTATATGTACGTGTCTTATTACGGGTCTTTGTAAAGCAGACACCAAGCAGAAATGTGTTGTGCTTATCTGACCCTGAGTGAAGAAGAATGAAAAGAAAGGAAGTGAGGGACACCTGGGTGGTTCAGTTAAGTGTTGATTAGTTAAGCTTGATTACAGGACCCTGAGCCAAAAAACCTTCAGCTCAGGGTCCTGAAATCGAGCCCCACACCGGGCTCCCTGTCTAGTAGGGAGACTGCTTCTTCCACTTCCCCCTGCTTCTGCTGGCTCCATCACTCTCTCTCTCAAATAAAATAAATGAAATCTTATTAAAAAAAAAAAGTGAGTCTGGGTGAAACATCCTAGACTCCCAGAGTCTGCAGAAGATTGAACAATGCTGTTGGAAGTCCTAGAGCCAAAATCCCCATTCAGAGAAGCCTCTCATCTAGTAGAAATGGGTCTGCTTTCCTATCAGTACTACCCTCCAACACTGGCTCAGAGCAGCATGTGGAAACATGGTTAGGTCACAAATACAGCTATAGATTTCCAAGCACAGCAGCTGAGACCCTTAGTCAATTAGGGTCCCCACAGGAGAAGAACTGATGATCTTATTTTCATGGCTGGCACAACATGGGACATGGATCCTACAGAAATCAATAGTCAGCAAGGGCTTAATAAAATTAGTTAAATTAAGTAAAATTAAAAGTAACAATAAAAATGAGGGGACTATCTTTCTGAGGAAGCATATTGAGATCTAGGTAAAATTTTAAAGTTAACTTCTAATATTGAACATTTAGTATCCAGTTTAGGAGTTTCCTAATTTCTAGCTAATCTCTATTTTATATACCTATAATATCTGCATATTAGCAATGCTTGGTTTTCTCTCATAGATAATACATTATTTGCATTTTAATCTCAACAATAGATTTAGACTTTTAAATCTATTTTCTGAATCTTTGACATGATTTATACTTAACATGATCTTTGCTAGAGAATATAAATCCTTTCAAAAACCATTTTATGATGAATTCATAAACTGAATTCATCTGAGACAGTTGGCAAATATTTTAAGTGTGGTTAGAGATCACTAAGTAACTAGTAAATTTTATGTAAATTATTTTCAAGTCACTCATAGCTAGAGATCAGAAAAAGAATTTTTTTTACTCCTCTTGATAAATAAAATAAATATTTACCTTCTTATATTGAAAGATTTATGCCCTTAAGCTTGGAAAGGGAAAGGGATATGTAATGAAAGTAAACTTGGAATAATTCCTGTGAAAAATATCCACCTCCATATACCTGCCTACAAGGTTCTGTCTTTTGTTTAAAATTGACGTAACATTGTATCTTTTAGCTTTGAGGAATTTTTTTTCCAGATGTTTCAGTACCATTGTGTAGCTACATCTATATTGTTCTGTCCATTTTCTGTGTTCTCAAAGCTGATATGATTACAACTACTGTAGTACTTATAATATGGTATTTTATATCATAGAATTGTATCTTTGCATTCTAGAAATTAAACTTCTAGAGTTTAATAGAATTTGTTAAACTGTTCACTTATTGTAGTACCTAATAGACAATGGTTATTAAATATTATTTGGGTATAATTACTATATATGTATGTTAATCAAATTTAGTAAATTTAATATCTACATATAGTAAAAATATGTAGCTATCAAAATGTTTATAAGTTACACAAGACAAATAATATTATTCAAATAGTATACATTGAGGTACTTCCTAGAAGGTGGTAGATTTTTTTTCTTAAATATCTTTTTCAGGCACTTTCTGTTGGTTTAGAATTTTCAATCACTACTAAATAATTAATCTTTATTTTTCTTTATGCATCAACTTAAATATATATATATATATTATATTATATATCTATATTACATCTATATATCTATCTATCTCTATTTTTTTTTTAACCTTATAAGCTCTACTCACGATCATCTCCCTCCTGAGAGGGGAATACAATAGAATTTAAGAACATAGGCTCTAATCCAAGCTCTTCAGTAACTGAGCTCTGTGGCTTCAGGTATATCCTTTAGTTTCAGAAGGTTTCAAGATTTTCATCTGTGAAATGAAGGGATTGAACCAGATCATGTTTAAAGTTCCTTCAGTTCTAAGGTAAACTCAAGGTCTTAAGATTGCCTCAGACCAGAACATCTGGCTCTCTGCTGTTCTTCTCTCTAATGCCTTGTGATATTATATAAGAATTACAAAGTATTAATCACTCTCTCAAAGGAGGCCAAACAATCTTTGGAATAGGAACTTCCTGGGCAATTAATACCTATTAAAATATAATACATAATTATTAAAAAATCAGTGATATCTATAGCACAGTGGAACTCACCATATTGTCAAGTACAGTCTTTACTACAGATAAATCCTAGCTCAGTTCAACTTATTCCTGTAACATGCCACACACCCCAGAATCTTCAGATTGGTATTTTACATACCTTAATGTAGTTAATATCTAATTATGGAAAACATGAACATTTTTCATGTTTTATATCATTCTATGATAACAACATTCTATGATATAAAAATGGTTTTCTTTCCTAGATATAGTTTCTCTCTAACTTCAGTGTCTGCCTCTAAAAAACTTCCAAAATTATATAATCTTTTTGTCTTTTTAAATTTCTTAAAATTGAATTTCATTTGCAGAGTGTGTATCTGCGACTATCTGACTTAATTTCCAATCTCTACACTTAGAGACTGGATATTTACAAAATCTTATCACCATACTGAGTCCTAGAGAAAAAGAAAGTAATAAAGAAGGAAGATTTCATATATGTAATATATGAAAAAAGAGATAGAATAGGAAAACAATGCAATACAAAGGAAAATCTTTTTATTTTTAAATTTTAGATAAGAGGTATAAACTTTCTTTAAATAAATGAAAACACAAGTCTTCTAAAGACACTACTTAGGAAATTTTCTCCCTGCCCCTCAAAAATGAAAAACTTACGCAGGATAGACTATATGCCTTCAGGACATTATATCGTTAACTGACATCCCCTATTTCCCAGTAAATAGTCAGTAAATATTTTGATTATATTAACACCGTATTTCCAATGACAAAATAATTATATTAAAGCTACTTTAAGATTACTCTTACTGCATGGATAATCTGGGCAATTTTTCAACTTCAACATGAACATTATCTCCTCTCTACCCTCCATCTGATGATAAACCATAAAAAACACTAGAAAAGATCAAACCCTGTCCACTGCCTCAGATCACCTTCAAGTTGACTCTGGTTCAATTACTGATGTGTCCATGCTCAGGACTGAGGCATCATATTTGGAAATGAAGGGATTTTCATCTTTGCCTCTACCTGTCCAGTTATCCCAATGATAGGAAGCTCATTTCAGTGATGTATTAGTCTTGGTAAATTTAAGCTAGTAGTGGGCACCTGGGTGGTTCAGTCAGCTGAGCATCCAACTCTTGGTTTCAGTTCAGGTCATGGTCTCAGGGTCCTGGGATTGAGCCTTGTATTGGGCTCCATGCTTCATTGGGAGTCTGCTTGAGGAGTGTCTCTTTCTCTCTCCATCTTCCTCTGCCACTCCCCCACTCTCTTTCTCTCTCTCTCCCTAAAATAAATAAATCTTCAAAAGAAATTCAAGCTAATAATGAATGAAAAATATAGTAGAAAGAATACTGGTACTTCAAAAACAGTAGATATAAAAATCCAAACATACAAGGCCAACGAAAGCAATTAAGAGGATTATTCATATTACAGAAAGACTCAGTTAATTGTTTCTTCTTTTTTAAGATTTTATTTATTTAACAGAGATCACAAGTAGGCAGAGAGGCAGGCAGAAAGAGAGGGGGAAGCAGGCTTCCTGCTGAGCAGAGAGCCTGATGCAGGGCTTGATCCAAAGACCCTGAGATCATAAACTGAGCTGAAGGCAGAGGCTTAACCCACTAAGACACCGAGGTGCCCCAATTGTTTCTTAAAGTAGATAGCATTTCTGAGATAAATTATGATATATTTTTTACCAAAAATTATTCTTTACATCATTTTTCAGGAGAATATTTTCATGAAGTACTTAAAGAAAGAACATAATATTTTATTTCATTCTGAAATCAAAGCTAAACTCTATTTATTTATTTATTTTTTACTAGCCAGACATGATCTTGGAAAGTACTTTCCATATGAGGGAAGTGGTGATTGTCCCATATGCCTTTAAAATCTGTTTTGTGTAAAGAAATGGAGTTTTGAGCCTCATCAATTTTTAAACACAAAGAAGTACTTGACATACTGTAGTGAAAAAAAGTTATAGTCCCTCATTATTAATTCACAGATCAGCTGTTCAAGCAAAATTGTTTCTGAATTTATAGCAAACTAAAAGGAGCATAAAAATTATTTCTTCCTTGTGGTCTCCATAAACAGCTTTAACAGGGACTAGGTAATAAGTGCAATATAAATGCCTTTTCAAATAGATAAGTGAAGCTGTGATCAGATTGTAATCTGCTGCAAATGTATTTTCAGGCTATAGGTCCTTTCCAAGAGAATGCTATGCCTTCTTTCGTAGTCTCCTTTTTCAAAGAAAGAAGTGTGTTGCATTACAGTTGGATTTATTTTTGAAAAATAAAATATATTCCCTAGGGCACTTTGAAGGGTAGTATTTAGGCATCCTGCCAGGAATGCTCAAATTGCTTCTTTTATTCATTTGTTTGGTTTTTGGTTACAAAGTCAGCCAGGGGAAATCAAGGGAACACAGTATAAGAAGTCCTAAGGCCCAATCTAGATGCTCATTTTTCCTCAGCTGTGCTCCTATCTACACACTTTGATGTTAGCCCCCTTGGATTCCTAACTTCACTTTCTGTGGGATAACCCCAAACCTAACTAATTTCTGGATTAGCCTAGGCAATCTAAATAAGAAAATTAGTTCTGGACTCTTAATAAAATTCTCATTAACTCAGGAGGTAAAACTAGTTTTCCTGTTCAGAAACTCAGGTGCTCATTAGAGCAGCAATCATAGTAATAATAGACCCCCTTCATTGTTTTGTGCCAGGCAGTCTATCACGTACTTTACATATAATATTTATATTCTCAGTAACCCTTCAAACGAGGAATATGTAGATATTAATAGGATGACATGCAGAAATCATATAATGCCAACCAAAAAGCTCCCTGCTGAGGAGAACCTTACTAAGAAGTTCTTGGATTTGATCACAGAATTCAGGGTTTAGACTCTAATTTCAAGGCCTAGAGACTCTTAGAAGTATCCAGGTATGACCAAAATCTTGTCAACTGACTTTAGCTCACTAAAATACATAAAAGGTCAAGGAAGAGATTAGAATGTAAATTTACTGACAATAATTATAGTAAGATATAGTTGTGGAAAGATCATATGAATTTAAAAAAATAGTGAGGAAACAATCAAGCCAAGTATTTTCGAGTGCAAAGTTATTGAACAGAAATCCTGTGGCATGTTTGAGGAACAGCATGGAGACCTCTACAGTTCCAGAGGTAGGAAATTAGTTTGGAGAAGTGCTGCCAGTTTCATATTACTCTGAGTGTGATAGAAGCCATTACAAATTTTGATTGAAGATGAGATGGAATCTGATTTTCCCTGAGAAAGTGTGTGGTTGTGGAGATTATTTTCTAAGAGGACAGGTGTATAGCTAATGTAGAAGTCCAAATCCAAGGGCAGGACCTTCAGAACAGTTAACACTCAAGGACATGGTACTAAGAATTGACCAATATTCAAGAAATCTCTTTCCTTTAAGAGTATTTTCTTTTTTGTTTTCTGGTGTTTTCTCTGCTTTTCCAACTGCATTTTTATAAACTTCTAGATTTGGGGGCACCTGGGTAGCTCAGTCAATTAATTATCTAACTCTTGATATTGCCTCAGATCATGATCCCAGGGTACTGGAATGGAGCCCTATATTGGGCTCCCTGCTCAGTGGGGATTCTGCTTCTTCCTCTACCTCTGATTCTACCCCTACTTGTGCTCCCTCTCTCTCTCTCTCTCAAATAAATAAATAACATGTTTTAAATTAAAAAAAAAAACTAGTAAAGTATGCCATATAAAAATGGATATTTTATAGTTAGAAAATTATTTTGCTTCATATGTAGAGATATATGATTGAGACAGAAGAAAAGAGGAGGCTGAATAAAAAGCAAAGAGGCCATAAAGTATGAAAAATATGTTTAGTGTTAAAACAGGAATGTGTCTTTAATGCCATTGGTAACAAGCAGCAACTAATGTTCTTCAGCCTACTCTTCTTTTGAGGGATTCTGTGTATACTGTAGATTATTCTGGAAGCTTTACATGAAATAGATTGAAATGTGATTGAGAACATGTTTGAGAGAAGTTTAGAAAGCTATTACAGGAATAATGCATGAGATGATAAGTATCTTTTATGTAAAGCTCTGGGTTAGAGACTAACAGTACACACATCTGGTAGTCCAAGACTTCCCTCTCAGGGAACTTAGAAACAGAATGAAATAGATGACTCTGCTTTACTCCTCAGTTTTGTGATGCAAAGTAGCTTATACTTTCTGTTTTAGACTATGCTGCTTATTTTGTCTCCCATATTTGAAATGTGTTCTCCTCCTCCTTCATCTGACCACAATTTTCCAACATTTACTTTATTTCCTTCAGTAAGGCATTCATAATCTCCATCAGTCTGTGTAAATTGCTCATTTTCTAATGTAATTTTGTGTCTAATTATAGCACTTAATACATTATATTGTGTATTCATTAGTGTCTCTTTAAATATTCATTGAACAAACATATATGGGAGTAAGTGTGTGCAAGATACAATTTTGTTTGTGTTACATGAATTTATTCAGTTCTCACAAAACCCTTATAAATAGATGTCATTAGTAGTCCCATTTTACAGGGAAAAAACTAGATTGCTGAGGGCTACACAGTCATATGGGATGGTGGGATTTGAAGCTAGAAAGCTTAGTGTCCAGGTCCAAATTGTTAATCCTAGACTCTACACTCCTTAGGAACAGTGACTGTTCCATGTTCTGTGATGTATTTCTAGTACCCAGATCACTTTCTGTATGGAACATCATGAGAAGAGTGGGTCAAAAAGTTGGAAGGGTGCCTGGGTGGCTCAGTCAGTTAGGTGTCCAACTCCTAATCACCTCTCAGGTATTGATCTCAGGGTCATAAGTTCAAGCCCTGTGTTGGGCTCCACACTGGGCATTGGAGCCTACGTAAAAAAAATAAAGTTGAAAAATGATGTAACATATTAGACAAATTAGTAACTATAAACCACCTGTAGTAAAAGATGGCATTATTAAAAATTAGTAGGAAATATGGCACAGATTACTTTCTGGGTGGCTGAATTGTTCTGATTATAAGAGAGAGAGAAAAGTTTGTTCAGTTTGTATGATCATTAAGAGTTGTGGATTTTTTAACAAAATTTGCTAGAGTTAAAACAAAAAAACCAGTTAAATATCTACTAGATATGCTGCTTCAAATTTAGGCTACTGTTGAAATTTAAAATAGCAATATTTATGTTTGTTAAAATTGACTTTATATAAAGAGATGCTGTCCAATGCACAGATTTTAGTATAATGTATTGAATATTGAAAGTAAGCATGGAATTCCTTCGGGAAATGGGCAATTTACACAGCCCAGAAAGGCCACCAATGTTGGGTATGATTTTATGCAGAATATTTTTTAAAACTTACAGAAATTAATTTAGAAGTGTTGGTGAATACACACTTTGTACGTAACTAAAGCTATGACATGATGAGAGAACAAGAAGTTATTTCAATCATATTTACAATAATATGACCAAATAATTTGGGAGCAAAATCTTCAGTAGAAATGAACAGAAAAGGCTTGTGTGAAATATAACAATTTAAACATTGTTAGTTGCACCAATAGATCAAAAGAGTTAAATGGAAGGTCACTGGCTCCATTAATTCTCTAAACCAAATTGCTTATTCTATAATCAGCCATGAAAACTGGACAATATACTTAATCTTTCATAGTCATCAGAAGAAAAGAGCTGGATTCAGTGACCCTACCCTCAAATAAACCTTTTACATTTTTCTCTTAGAGGAATAGTAATATAATTATGCATTATACTAGATCATTGTACTTTAGGGAAAATCATTTGTTATTCCATATATTAATGCTGATGGATTGGGATTGAAATCTCATCAATTAATAAAGATACAGAATCAGGCTTAACATAAGCATAAGCTCATATGTTTGAATGTGATAAACAGAAATATTTCTCCATATGGCATTTCTAAGTATCTGAGCACTAAGTTCTCTGAATAAGGAAGTGATCTGTGCAGGCCATCCATCACTCACCCACCCATTGTAGACGTAAATTAAAGAATAACATCAAAGCAAATTAGCAACTGTTGCTCTGAAATGCTAGTTAACTCTCATAAAGCAACATGTATCTTTTTGAGTAGGTAAAAGTTGATCAATTATTTTAAAGCCAAAGTAGCTAAGTGAATCTCAAAAGAAAGTGAGCAGAGAAGAAAACCTGCCGAGGGAAAAAAAAAAAAAAATCAGAGCTCTTAAATATGTTTATCTTCCCTATTCAGGGCAATGATCTAAATTCTTGAAAAGAAACTGGTGACTTATTTTTTTCATTATTTGTAATTTTAATATATGTTTTTGACATTTTGCAATTATCGTTAATGATAATAACTGTAATTACTAAATGCCTACAAATATCAGACTTTGTACATGTATTTTCTCTAATATTCCCTGGTTTGTATTATTAGAATATATAACAAAGAGAAAAACCAAAGCTGAAATAAAGTAACTTATTCAAAATTACACAAGAACAATACTCAAATTCATGTGACTCCAAAACACCTTTTTACAACATAATCATGAGGAACTTGAACTGGAATATTGTTCCACATTAGAACTCATACCACTATTTAAAGGAAGGAAATAGTAAGTCTGAATTATTTTCAATCTTATCTTCAATCTTATTTTTCAATCTTATTTTTCAATATTATTTTCCACATGCAGAAAAAATGTTCAGTTAATGCTTTTCTGGGATTGTTGGTGTGGTGTTATTATGGTCTTACTTTATTTGTTTTCTGAATCTTTTCTTGCTTTCATTGCTTCCCTCCCTCTCACATCATTTTTCTCCTTCTTTTGAGGAGTTTAAGTAATAAATCTTAGACAACTATCCAGGTTTTCTTTCTATAAAAAATATAAGGTATGAAAAGATTTAAGATACCTGACTGATATTCCCATGGTAAGTAAATGACTCCTTTTCACTAAATACTAGAATATCTCAAAGGTTCTAGAAGTGTGGTTGACTCAGAGAATCTATAAATGCAAACATTAAAAATATATTGTTTTTTACTTCTTTCAGGTGAATAAGCTAAATTACATAAGTATTGTTGTTTTCTTTTGTCTGTATCTAACAACTATTATGGTCTTTTATAGGATGCTTCTGTTTTTATTGTTTGCTTCCTCTGACCATTAACTAAAATTAAGAATGGGACCAAGGATGTGATAAAACTGCTATTTGACTCAAATGCGCCACAAATCAGGGATAGCATTGTTTGATATCATCAATGTTGTCCTGAGTTAGACTGAATCAGCAATTCCTACTCCTCTTTTGCTATTGGTTTTAGCTTAGCCATCAATTAACATTTAGATTTAGATTGTTTTTTAACTTTGGAGGTGAAATTCACATTACACAAAATTAAACATTTCAAAATGTACAATTCATAGTATTAGTATATTCAGAATGCTGTGCCACCATCCCCTCCAGTTTAAAAATATTCCAATTTCTTTTCATTGTCTCTAAAGGAGAACCTGTACCTACTAAGCAATCATTTCCCATTCCCCCTTGCCTCAGTCCTTAAAAACCACTAATACACTTTCTGTCTGTTGTATTTACCTTTTTATATTACCTATAAATGGAATATATTTCATACTGATTGTATCATTTACTATGGAACATTTTGTATCTGGTTTCTTTAGCACAGATTAGTATTTTCCAGGTTCATCCACATTTCAGTTGAATATTCCATTACATGACTATATTACTTTTGTTTATCCAGTTATTTGTTCATGGACATGAGTTATTGCTACATTTTGGGTATTGAGAATAGTGCTGCTATGAATACTTTTGTACAGGTTTTTGTTTGAATACCTATTTACAGTTTTGGAAGGATATATATCTAGAAATATAATTCCTGCATCCTATGATAATTCCATGTTTAACTTTTCGAGAAATAGCCAAACTGTTTTCTTCAGTGCTGCACCATCTTACATTCCCACCAGAAAAGCATGAGTTCCAATTTTTCCACATCCTCATCAACATTTGTTATTATTCATCTCTTTGATTATAGCCATCCTAATGAGTATTAAATGGTATTTCATAGTGGGCTGATTTGCAATTCTAATATCTAATGACATTGAACACCTTTTTAGTGCTTGTTGGTCATTTGTATATCTTCATTGTAGAAATTTCTTTTTAAGTCTTTTGTCCATTTTTTAATTGGGTTGTTTGTCTTTTTTGCTCTTAAATTCTCAGAGTTCTGTATTTATTCTGGATACTAGACAACATCAGATATACATATTCACAAAAATTTTCTGGTCATATCCAAGAACCTATCACTATACCTGAGATCATAAAAAATTATACCTAAGTTACCTTCTAAGATTTTTATAGTTACAGATCTTACTTGTTTATTTATTTCATTTTTAGTTACCTTTTATATATGGCATGAAGAAGGGAACCAACTTCATTCTTTTGCAAGTGGATATGAATTTTTCACAGCACTATTTGTTAAAGAGACTATCCTACCCAATTGAATGGTCTTAGTATCATTGAAAAAAATAAATTAGCCGTAGAAGCATTGCCATAGTTTTTGAGTCACAATACCCTTCTATTGGCTACGACTTTATCCTTAAGATGAAACTGCACAGTAGTGAATAAAGGAGGTATTTAGTAAGTTTTGAAAACAGGAAATCTGAGTCTGACATCTTTGTTCTTCTCTTGCAAGATTAATTGCCCATTTTGGAAACCTCGCAATCTCACGTGAATATTAGGTTTTCCTCTTCCATTCCTGCACAAAAAGGCTATTGGGATTTTGCTGGGGATTGCACTGAATCTCTGGATCACTTTGAGGAGTACTGCCATTTTAGCAATATAATGTATTTCAGGCTATGTACAAAAATGATTTTCCACTTATTTAACCTTCTATAAAGTCTGTGAGTAATGCTTTGTGGTTTTCAATGTGAAAGTCTTTCAGTGTTGAAACTCTTATTCTTAGGCATTTTATTATTATTATTATTACACAATTGTAAATGAAAACAATTAATTCCATTTTCAGATTGTTTATTGCTAGCATATAGAATACAACAGAGTTTTGAATGTTGATCTTGTATCCACAATTTTGCTGAATTTATTAGTATTGATAGTGTGTTTGTGTACGTGTGTGTATTCTTTAGGGATTTTTTACGTATAATATCAAGGCATATTTGAATTAAGATAGTTTTACTTCTTTTCCAATTGAATGTGTTTCATTTCTTTTCTTTTTTTTTTTTAAAGACTGCCTTATTGTTATGGCTTGAAGATCCAATATAATGTTGAAGAGAAGTGATGAAAGTAGACACCCTTGGGCATTTGGCTGGCTCCTTAGTTAAGCCTCCAGTTCTTGGTTTTGGCTCATGGTCATGATCTCATGGGTAGTGAGATTGAGCCACATGTTGGACTCCAGGTCAGTGGGTAGTCTGCTTGAAGATTCTCTCCTTTTGGCCCTCCCAGCTCTTTCTCTCTCTCAAATAAAATAAATCTTTAAAAAGTAGGCATCCTTGTTTTATCCCCGATCTTAGAAGGAAGGTTTTGGTGACAATTGGTGTGATGTTAGCTTTAGGTTTTTCATAAATATCCTTTATCAAATTAAAAAGATTTCTTTTTCTTACTAATTTGCTAAGTGCTATCCCAGGACCCTGAGATCATGACCTGAGCTGAAGGCAGTGGCTTAACCCACTGAGCCACCCAGGTGCCCCTCTTCTGTTGGTTTTAGATTTGGTTTGCTCTTTCCTTTTTAGTTCTTAAAGTGCAAAGTTTGGTGATCATTTTGAAATCTTTCTTCTGAAATAAGAAAAAAAAATTGGTAAGATACCAGTAAAAAAGTGCAAGAAAATAACCTACTTTTGATACATTTCAGTATCAGTAAACTAGATCATATCTTCTACAATAATTAGTAGGTCTTTAAATTTTTACAAACTTCCTCAAATTTATTGGCTTCTCAATATTTCTTCTTGCTTTTCATACAAAAATAAATTGCATAAGTTTTGTAAAAACAGCAAGAAAATCTTCTTCTCATAAAGCTCAAAAACTAGGAAGTTCTATAGAAAGAATTAATAGTACTTTTTATGATGTTGAGGTGTTTAGAGGATTCAATATTTTGATTGTCATTTATATTTGTTAATTATTAATACTCCTGGGAAGTACAAATCATGATTTTGATTTTGTACCTAAGATGGCATATTGGATGGTGTAAGTGGGATTTGATTCTATATCATCAGAGGTCGCTAAAGGAGGTATTGACCATTATGAAGCAAATATCAGATTAGGGTCAGTCCAATAATCTAACATGGAAGGGGGAGTATGCAGTGTAACCAAAACCAACACAAGGAGAAAAAGGAGGCTAGGAATAGAGCCAAAGAGAGGTTCAAATTCTTTCTTCAGAGAAACAAATCTTGCTAAATCTATCACTCTAAACAAAAGAAGTTAAATAATCCATAGATGCTAGGAACACATTCAGAAAAAAACAAACACAATGTGACATTGTTTCCAAATGTATTGCTCAGTTCCTAATATTTTAAGTGGTATAAGGTAAAGCTCAGCTATGTGGATTCTTCAAGGGAAGAGTCAGTGTAAGGGCCAAATATTTATATTATTAGTAATACAAATTACTAGTGATAATTCAGGCTGTTGTTTAAAACAATAACTTTCATGTGAAATGCTTATAAAATACATTGATCATTTTCCCCAAAATGTCCTAATTTTTTTTTGAAATATTGTGTTATTTTTGCATTGAGTGTGTGTGTGTGTGTGTGTGTGTGTGTGTGTGTGTTTCACTTCCCCTTCTATCAGGCTGACTTCAGGAATGTTAGCTTTACCCAGCTCCTTTCAGTAACAGCTCCTTTGTGCTTTTTACCTACTCTTAATTGACTTATGTTTATACAGAGATATGAAAAAGTCACTTTTGAAAATCTGATGACTGAAAAGTAAGAGAAAATCAAAGTTATAATAAATTGAAAGAAATTGTGGTAAAATTAGAAAAATACATGTCATTGTTGAACTCTAAATTAATTGGCATTAGTTAAGTTTTCTAAAAAGGCAACAACCATCTAATTTCCATCCAAGTGAAATATTACCATTTGTTTATTATTATAAACATTCTAGTTATATGCACATTGCCTCCTACATAGGAATTTCATGACTTAAAACACTGATATTCTTACAACTAATTTATTCTTGTAGTATTCTGAGAAGTAACTGGCATAATCACCATTGTACAAACAGAAATAAAACCAATGATATTATAGTTTTGGGGCAGACTTACAGGCACAGTTTGGTTTTTCTATTTCTACTTTCCTCATAAAACTTCACTACATGTTTCTCTGTAGCAACATCGTGACAATTAAAAGAAGTCACCAGGGAAAGACTACTAAAGTTAATAAGATTAAATTTTCAAGCAGAATTGATGAAGGAGTTATACAAATTCAATTACTTCAGACTTGTTTTTCTTTACTTCTCTAGCATGTATGCTTGGTTCGATCTCTGAAATAAATATGTCTTTTCAGAGATTTGCAATAAAATCACATTCGATTTTAAATTCTGATATTCGGTCACCAAATTGCATATAATAGACTTAAAACTGGAAAACCTTCCAGTATTAATGAAATAAGAGTTAAGATAATTATCAAAGGTACTATTTTGAATTTAGAAGTTGTAAAAAATATATAGTTATCCCATGTTGACTATAAAAGTAGATTTTCAAAGACAGAGTAGTTTAGAGAAATATAAAAAATAACTTCTAATTAACATTGTGGAATGATGTCTTCAGAGGAGAACGCTTTCCTGTTTCCAATTTTTCCATTCAGTTATATTCTGCTGTCTGTTCTGTTAAGATCACAACTGCAAGCATTTTCTCCAGACAAACTTTTAGTTTCATTCTAGCATGCAAATTCTTTGTTAAAATTATAGATCATAACATCTCCCATTGATCTTCTAATATTCAGCTACTATGTCATTATTACACTATGAATGTATTGTTCCATTATCTCCTTGTGTGATTCAGTACAGGTATTATTTGCATTTGCACATTTTTACATTTAATTTAACATCAAAGCATACTCTGGTATTTTCAGAATTTGTTTTAGTATGTCTGTATTTCTTTGCAGATTAAGTCTTTACATAGATGAATTTTTAGTGAAGCATGAAGCACAGTCTGTTTATTTATTTATTATTTTAATCCCAGTGTACTTGACATACAGTGTTATATTAGTTTCAAGTGTGCACTATAGTGATCCAGCAGTTCCATATATTACTCAGCACTCATCAAGATTAGTGTACTCTTAATCTCCATCACCTATATCACCCATCCCCCACACCCCTCCCCTCTGGTAACCTCTGTTTTTTCTCTGCAGTTAAGAGTCCATTTTTTGGTTTCTCTCTCTCTCTCTCTCTCTCTCTCTCTCTCTCTTTTTAATTTGTTCATTTGTTTTGTTTCTTAAATTCCACATACAAATGAAATCATATTGTATTTGTCTTTCTCTGACTTTGCTTAACATTACACTCTCTAGATCTGCTCATGTTCTTGCAAATGGCAAGACTTCATTCTTTTTTTATGTTTGTGTATATATATACCACATCTTCTTTATCCATTCATCTTTGAAGGACACTTGGGTTGCTTCCATAGTTTGGTTATTGTAAATAATGCTTCAATAAAAATAATAATTCATATAGCTCTTCAGATTCATGTGTTTTTTTTAATATTCTTTGGGTAAATACCCAGTAGTGCAATTACTAAACTGTAGAGTAGTTGTTTTTAACTTTGTGAGGAACCTCCATAATGTCTTCCAAAGTGGCTGCCTCAGTTTGTATTCCTACCAAGAGTGTAAGAGGATTTCGTTTTCTCCACATCCTTATCAATACATCCTTATGCTTATCAATATATCTCCACATCCTTATCAATACAACTATTCATTGAGATTTTAACAATTCTGACAGGTGTGAAGTGATATTTCATTGTAGTTTTGATTCATACTTCCCTGATAATGACAACTGATGTTGAGAATCTATTCATGTGTCTGTTGGCTTTCTGGATCTCTTCCTTGGAGAGATGTTTGTTCATGTCTTCTGCCCATTTTTAATTGGATTATTTGTTTTTTTGCTGTTGAGTTGTGTAAATTCTTTATATGTTTCTGATCTTAACCTTTTACCAGATATGTCACTTAGAAATATCTTGTCCCATTCAGTAGGTTGTTTTTTAGTTTTGTTGATTATTTCCTTTGTTGTTCAGATCCTTTTATTTTGATATAGTCCCCAAAATTTATTTTTGCTTGTGTTTCTCTTGTCTCAAGAGACGTATCTAGAAAGAAGTTGCTATGGCCAATGTCAGAGAAATTACTGTTTGTGCTCTCTTCTAGGATTTCTATAGCTTCAGGTCTTACATTTAGGTCTTTAGTGCATTTTGTGTTTATTTCTGTGTATGGTGTAAGAAAGTGGTCCAGTTTCATTCTTTTGCATGTAGCTGTCCAGTCTTCCCAAAACCATTTGTTGAAGAGACTGTCTTTTCCCCCATTGAATATTCTTGCCTCTTTTGTTGAAAATTAGTTAACTATATATAATGGTGAGTTTGAGGTCTGTACTTTGTTTAGACATCCAGTAAATATATATTCAAGAATGAAATAATGAGCAATTATCATGAGGATGACCTAAGCTTTTTATCTAGACTTCATAGTGTTTTATTTCTATTAAAATATAAAAATAAAAAATATATTTGTTATTACAAAAAAATCACTATGTTCATTGACCAAAGATCGCAAACTTAAAAAGTTTCAGTCTCTAAACTTGACCAAAGTCAAACTTTGGGCGTGTTATCTTCAGTGCATGCATGGCCTTTGTTTATTTTATTTTTAATGGTTTAATCATATCATTTACATAATATTGTGCTCTTTTCATATAACTTTACTGAGTAGACATTAATTCTAAATTAGTGTTTTATATTTCCAACATGCATAGTCTATTGTATCATGTCTACATCACCATTTAATATTCACTTATGTATGGGCTCTTGGGTTGTTTATACATCTTTACTACTATACATAATAATATTATGAATATAGTTATACATAAAATTGTATTCATATTTATTATTATACTCTCAGGATAGTCAATTGGAAAATGAATTACTGCTAAAAGGGTAGAAATATATGAAAGAACCTTGATTCTAATTACAAATTATTTCCTATAGGCAAGTTACAGTGTTACTAACAAATTTAGTGCCAATTTCATGGAATACTTTAACATTATGTATTCCTAATTTACTAAATGAATATGATGTATCACTGTTCTAATTTTATTTAGTAGAAAAATAATGGGATTGCATGTTTTCTGTATTATTTTGATACATATATGCTGTATTAAAACCATAAAGAAGTTAATATAATAATATGTACAAATCTCCTTTTATAAGCACTCAGCACTTTTCTTTTTAGAAGACTAGAAATATTGTTGTGTGCCTCCCAGTCCATTTCTTCTAGCAATTACATACAAATGCATTAAATGTATAGTATTCTTTTAAATCTGGTATGTACTTCTTTAAACATTAACTGTTTTGGAGATACCAATAGGTCATTACTAATAACCTATCATTTTTATAGCTGCAGTATGAGATTTCATTTGGCAGATGCTTCATAGTGTATTCAAGTATTCCTTTATTGTTTGACATTTAAATTATTTCTAAATTTCCTATCGTAACCAGTGCTGAAGTGAATACCCTTGTGCATGCTACTTTGTGGTCATTTATGAGCATTTATTAAGAGGAGATACTGAGAGGCGTCATTGCTTCCTTAAAGCAGAGTCACATTTTAATTTTAAGAGGTAATATCAAATTATTCTCTAAAAAGTCCAAGGTAACTATGCTTCCACCAATAGTATGTGAGAGAACATATTTGATCACATCCTTATCAGTGTTGGGTTTAAACACAATTTATCACTGTAGATGCTAAAAATAAATATCACATTCTTTTTGGTTTTAACTTAATTCACCTAATTCTTTATGAAGTTTTGAAAGTTTGATGTTAAAAGGCCATTAATTCTCCCCTCATGTGAAGAATAGCTATTTGGTGGCTATTTTTTCTTTTTAATATTTTGCTTTTTCTGATTTTAATAATTTCTTATACAGTCAGAATATTGATTTTTTTCTGTTATATTTGTTCATTTTATAGTTTGCATTAACCATTGTTCTTTCATTTAAAAAATGTAGTCACTTTTATCAAGCTTCACTTCTAGACTTCTAGAATATGGGATCTTGCTTAAAAGATATCATCTTCTTCAATATTTAAATACTTGATGCTTTTAATGCTGTTATAATACTGCTCTTTACTACTGATTGGTTGATATTATTATTTTATCATAATTTCAAGCTTTTCAGTTCTTTAGATATTACTTTGTGTAAAAAATTAGTTATACATACATTTTTCTGACGGAAGCTGATTATCTCAAAATATTATATAGCTTATATCTTCTCTATAGATTTCAATAACAATCTTTATTGTATTTTTAACTTTCACATATCATATGAGTCTGCTTTTTTAAACATTTTATTTATTTATTTGTCAGAGAGAGAGAGAGAGAGAGTGAGCGAGCACAGGCAGACAAAGAGGCAGGCAGAGGCAGAGGGAGAGGGAGAAGCAGGCTTCCCGCCGAGCAAGGAGCACGATGTGGGACTCAATCCCAGGACACTGGGATCATGACCTGAGTCGAAGGCAGAGGCTTAACCCACTGAGCCACCCAGGCGTCCCTCCACCAATATTTTTATGTATTGCTGAAACACCACTGGATCAAGGCCAGTTTTGAAATGTGCATTTTATTTTATTATTATTATTATTTATTATTATTTATTTTTTGAAATGTGTATTTTAAAAATAAGAGGAATGTACTAGCCACTACAATGAAAAATATGAAGACAAGTAGGTTAGAAATTGCAAAGGGGAGATAAATTATTCATCTCTAAAAATGCTATGATTGGATATAAGTAACACTAGAATACCAGCTAAAAACCTATTCGGAAAATAGAATAATCCAAATGTTAAGGGGCACAAAAACATTATTCAGATATTAATAACTTTATAAATTAAAACACACAGAAGATATAATGGAAAAAAGAATCCATTAATATTAGCAAGCAAAAGGTAAAATATCTATAAATATAGCTAAGAACAAATCAATTTTTCTTGGTAAAGCAATTATATGAATCAAATAAGTAAAAATATCATATTATTTTTGAAATATTATAACCTGGTTCATATGTAAATGTAATAAACCCCCTCAAATATATCAACATTTTAAAATTAGATAAGCTGATTCTAAAATGTGAGATAAAAGTACTAATCATGTTCTAACTTGATAAACTGATTGAAAAGTTTATAGAGCATCACACAAACTCAACAATAGCCAATAAATTTTGAGGAAAAAAATTGTTAGGTTCATTCTCCTGGATATTTATACATATTATATAGGTTCAATGAATAAAATAGTGCAACATGTATCTGTGATGAAAGAAATAGAACAACGGACATAGACTGCCAAGTGACATTCCAAGTCAGTAGAAAGTTATGTACTATCCAATAAAATAGGAGCTAAAAGTTATCTATAAGAATAATTTTTAAAAAGGGGGGGCACCTGGGTGTCTTAGTTGGTTAAGCGTCTACCATAGCTCAGGTCATGATCCCAGGGTCCTGGGATGGAGCCTCGAATCTGGCTCTTGGCTCAGCGGGAAGCCTGCTTCTCCCTCTCCTTCTATCCCTCCCCCTATTGTGCTCTCTCCCCTGCTCTCTCTCTCTCTCTCAAATAAATAAGTAAAATCTTTAAAAAAGTAGTTTAAAAAAACCCAGTTGAACCATTACCTTATATGATAGACTGTTATACTAATGCGTATCAATGTCTGTGGGTAGTTCCCTTGCACTCTGACCACAGGCATGTGATTTCTTTATGTCCATACAACATAAGCAAACATGAGTCAAGCAGAGACTTGACAAAAGCTTTCCCTATTAGAACTTTGCAGTCACCTGTAAAAGAAATCTTGTGAGCGTCCTTGAGGAGAGAAAACCACATGGAGAGAGGAAGGCTCACCCACCCCAGGCTTCCTTGCTGAGTTCAGCCACCAACCAACCCCCAGCTTAATGAAGCCACATGAGTACACATATTAAGGAAGCTGATTAAGTAAAATATGGCAGATCATACTATCGATTTCCGATGAATGACTATAAGTAGTACAGTAAAAAAGCACAGAGCAACATGAATATATCTTTTAAAAATGTAGTGTGAAAGAAAAAAAAGACACAAAATGAGACACATATCATATATACTGTCATTTGTATGAATGAAGAATGCAAACAAACAAAAAAATCCTTCCCTTTTGCTTACTCTTGCATACCCGAGAACACACACAGATTAATAAAAGTAAAAAAAAAAATTACCAAATCCAGATAAATTTTTAAAGATATATTACAAACCCTTAGTCTGTTAAGTAACAATTACTCAAGCAGTTTTGCTCTTACCTAAAAAAAAAAAAAATGAAGAGGCAATGGGAAAATAATAAAACAACCGCTGGTATTAATCATGTGCATAACTTTTACCACATGATTTCTAACTTAGTTTTGCTAATTTAACAAAATACCACAGACTGGGTGGTTTAAACAACAGAAGTTGTTTAACTTTCTCACAGTTTTAGAAGTTGGGATGTCAGGAATCAGGGTGCCAACATGTTTGGATTCTGGTGAGAGCCCTCTTCCTGGATTATGCCTGATTGCTACCTTAAGCTCTGTCTCTCATGGCAGAGAGAGAGATAGAGAGAGAGAGAGATATCATATCTTCATGTCTCTTCTATCAATGGCACCAGTTCCATTCAGAAGGGCTCTACCCTCATGACTTAATTCCTTCCCCCAAATTTCCACCTCCAAATAACATCACTTTGGGAATTAGACCTTCAACATAAGAATTTGAGGTATGGGGGAGACATAATTTAGTCATAGCTTCCCACCCCCGGTCACTCAGAATTCATATCTTTCTCACATGAAAAAAAACATTTATTTTATCCAAGAGTCCCAAAGGTCTTAACTAGTTCTAGCATCAATTCTAAAGTCGAACATCCAAAATCTTATCTAAATGTCATCTAAATTAGATATGGTCTGATTCACACTGAGGCAAAATTCCTTTCTAGCTGTAGACCTATGAAATCAAATATATTATGTGCTTCCCAAAGTAAAATGGTGGGGCAGGTGGAAGATAGACATCCTACTCCAAAAGGGAGCAATAAGAGAGGAAAAAGTGATGATAAGTCCGAAATAAGTCTAAAATCTAGCAAAGCAACCTTCATGAGATTTTAAGGCTTAAGAATAATTCTCTGACTTAATGTTCTGACTTCCAGCCCCACTGCAGTTGTGGTCTTGCCCTACAGCTCTGCATGGTGAGGGTTCCATTTCCAAGGTTCTGGGTGATGTCTTGGCCCTTTTCAAATTGAGACAGCAGCCCTAATAATCACGGAATCACCTTAGAATCATTTTCCTTTATCTTGAAGAATAATGCACATTCGTAGATACAGAGCTGTGTGATCTTATCCTACAAAATTCAAGAAGTCCAGCAACCTTCCTTCATTCCATTCTGTCTCTTGTCTCCTCCAGTTCAAACTGGCAGTCTCCCTGCTGGGTGGCTGATTAGTTCTGTAGTTCACAACATGCTAATATCCTTATCAAACGGCTGGTCTTCCACACTGTTAATGTTCTTTTCTGAGTTTGCATTCCCTCCCTTCTTTTTTTGGTATTATAGACAGGCTAAGATCTCTCCACATCTTTATGTTCTGGTTCCTTCTGCATAACAATTCCTCCTTCAATCTATTTCTTTCTGCTTCCATTTTACTAAAAGCAATCAGGAGGAACCAAATCACTTCTTCAACACTTTGCCTTTAAATCTCAGCTAAATATCCAATTTCATCATTCTCACGTTCTACTTTCCACAAAACACCAGAAATAACACAGTTTAACTAAATCCTCTGTTGCTTTATAGTAAGGATATGTCTTTCCCCCAGTTTCTAATAACATATCCCCCATTGACATCTAAGACCTCATCAGAATGTCCTTTACCAGCCACATTTCTACAATCTGTTCATGATTATTTATGTACTCTCTAAGAAGATAAAGGCTTCCTCTCCAGCTCTCTCCTTTCATTTCTGGGCTCTCACCAAGATCCCTTTTAGTGACCCCAACCCAATAATATTGGGTTTTTCTAAAATGCACCTCAAAACACCTCCAGCCCCTATGCTTTCTCTGGTTCCAAAACTTCATCCACACTTTCAGAAACCTGTTGTCACAACACCTCATTTCTGGTACCAATGATGTTTTAGTCAGTTCAGGCTGCTTTAGCAAAATATCACAGACGGGATGGCTTAAACAACAGAAATGTATTTATCACAGTTCTGGAGGCTAGGAAGTCAGAGATCAGGATGTCAACCTGTTTAAATTCTGGAGAGAGCCTCCCTTCTAGTTTGCAGAATGCCATCATTTACTCTGTCCTCACACGGCAGAGAGAGAGAGAGAGAACGAGAGAGAGAGAGAGAGAGAGAGATCTTCTCTCTTATGTCTCTTCTTTTAAGGGCACTAATCTAATCGATGAAGGCTCACCTCCATAACCTAATTTCTTTCCAAAGGCCCCACCTCCAAATGCCATTACAGTGGGATTTGAACTTCAACATATGAATTTGTTGGAGGCTTGAGGGGGTGGGGATGCAAACATTTAGTACATAGCAATTATTAAAAATATTTACCAGTAACTAAAGGTAAGAGACATTTTCTGAAACTTTATAGGAAGTAAGAAAATGCTATCACTTTAGGGGGGAAAAATCAAGAATGCTTTCTTGCAGCTTGGAAAATTACACAATTTTCCTTTATCCATTGTCACGTGATCCCAATTAGGAACTAAACATATATGCCACAGTCATCACTCCATATAGCTCTGTATCTTCACTGGAATTGAGTTTTTCAAGACTCTTTGGCCAAGGAAATCTGTGGTTGCTGTTTTGCATTTCTATTCCCAGGTACACATTCCACCCTTCTCCACCTTGCTTTCTATCCCAGAAGGCTGGCTAATAGGGCTTCTAGTTGGTTGGGCCAATGAAAAGCCTGACTGGAGATTGCACGAAGAAGGAACATGAGACCAGACTGTAGAATACCCCTACCTTCCCACTCTCTATCCCCTCACTCCCCACCATGTGTGCTGTTTTGTAGGGGACCAGCTGTTTCTTTAGAACGCAGGTCACAAAACACCACAAGACACATCTCTCCACATTACTCCCTCCTACCCAAATAGAGCAATGACAACAGCTTCATTGTTACTCTCCACATATTACTGCACTATCCCTTGTGACCAGTTTCTATTTCACTGTAAACAGTCTCTTTATCATACCCTCCTTGATTTATTCTAATTGAAATTTATTCCTTTCCTTCTGGGATCCAGACTAATATAAACTCTCTCTTCACGTGAAAGCATAGCATAACTGAAATGTAAATTAGTAGCTGAAACAGAGATGTAGCTACACCCATCCTTCCTCTCATCTTTGAAGAGGCTCCCTAAACACTTTTTGAAAGTCAGGGCATCCAATTATAAGCACTCCTCTGCTTGACTATAATTACCTTAAGGATAGGAGCCAGTATTTCCTTTCCATTTCCTCCTTAAGGTTGTGCAAAGAATGGTGAACATAGCAGCTTGTGAATAATACTGAATTGGGTCACACGGTGTCTGGAACCCAACTCATAACAGACCTACTTCCTTACTGAATTTTTTTTTTCACCCGTCATTTCTGTTTGCCAGGTATGCAAGGGTCACTTTGGTAATTTTTTTTTTATTCACAGATTTTTGCTCTTGCCTTTGTTTTACCTTCTTTTTGTATTTCCACCTCTGCGCTCACAAATTATTTCCCATTCTTCTAATTAATATCTCCACTTCTACAATGTCATCCCTGCTCTATTTGCCAATTCCTGCATAAACCATGCTCGGATTAGAAAAATGGGTAAGTTCTATGAGGCTCCTATTCTCAGATTTTCATGTGTTTTTCCAAAACCAGGTCAGAAGAGCAAGCAATCTTTTAAAATGCCATCGAAAATATAGTTGTCAGGTTTTTTTTTTCTTTCTTTCTTTTTTTCCCCTAAGCTCTTAAATTCTATAGAAAGAGGTGGAGGACTTTGGTTTTTGAAATATGGTCTATAGTACATAGGGTGTGCACAGAATTCTTAATAAATCTTTTTTTTTTTTTTTTGTAATGTCCTGGCCACTAGAAGTGATATACCTTTAGGTACTGTATTAATTCTGTTGAGCCATTAGACATTCTGCTTATATAATCCTATAATTAAATTATGCATACATGTTTCAATTTGGCCTACAGATCCAGACAATACGATACCAGAGAAGGAGGGAAATAGGGAATTTAGTATTCAGAAACACAGTCTACTTTTTAAAGCAAAAATTTCTAAAACTGAAAGTAGGGAAAGTAACGTTAAAATCTATAATATAGAATTTCTAGAATATATTTATAAAAGGAAGGTAGGAGGCATCCTGTGGCTTATTTTAGCTTTTCCAACCTATGTTTTGAAAACAGAGAACTTCAAAGTAGTATGATCTCTCAAATACATCTAAGCATTAGGTCTATTCAGAAACTGTCCTTGCTCTGGTTGTAAATCTTTACTAAATGTGTCAATTCTATTTCTCTGTGCCTCCCATCTCCCGAATATGAATGTGACCACTGTTTATGAACAGGTATGTTTTACTGAGCTATTTATGTGAAGTTCAGATAAAAACTAAATCCTCTGGTACTTGTGTAGGAACAGCATTCAATCTTTTCTTACAAGGGTCAGTCTGGGATAATAGAAAACAACTAAATATAAAGGAATTCATAAACTTGTGAATGATGGCTCATGTCAGATTTATGCTTTGCGTCCATGAAAACTCTCTTTCAGCTGTAACATAATGGAAAATGTCATTTCAACAGCACATTGCATGTGTGAGCTTATATATTAATTATATGGAGAAGAGGTTATAATTTCGGTTTCTTTTCTGTTAAGTATCTCTTACCTTCCAATTGGAAAAACATGATAATTATAATCCAGTTAGAAAAACAGGGTCTTAATAATCTTGCTCATTATTATTATGAAGCACTAAGTATTAGATCATAAGTTTTAGATGTAGATTTTCAGAAGTAAAATCCAATTACAAGTAATTCCTAGGGCTGTTGAAGTTATTCTGTACTGGAATTTCATAGTTTCTATTATTAAGACATCAGAAAAGTTTTGGGAAATGCTTTTGTTTTAGGTGTGGATTGCAGCAGTGTTGTTTTTATTATAGGATAGAGTGTCTGAATAATCCCATGTTCAGACACCTCCAATATGCGGGGACATAGCTCAGTGGTAGAGCACTTGACAGCACATACATCCAGTCTTGCATTTACCACTTCCCATTTGCCTCCATTGATATACGTAGAAGTGCTTGTTTTAAAATTTAAGGAGGTTTAGAAAATAGGGTCTGAGGAAAGAGGTCATGTACCGATGGATCAGGAACACTTCCCAGCTGGTAGTATGGGGGCTGATCTCAGTGGGTAAATGCTGAGAGTCGGCAGTAAAGAGAGTTGTTCAGGTGAGAATCTATGAGTACCCTGGGGAAAGGCCATACTATATTAAGACTCAGGAGATTAAAAAAAATTGTAATTATGCAAATGTTATGAGATTATTTCACACCAGGCTTGGAGTATTAACACTGTTGGCACTGATCATGGCAAATTAATACAGGTTATTAATTGCCAGTATGGGATTCTTTCAGTAGCATCTCCGAAAGCAGAATCGGGGTAGAATAACATGGCAGATGCTATGGAGTGACAATAACTGGGAAATTGCTCTGAAAGTTTCTCTGTGACCAGACCCATTCAGGAACTGAGCAAGAGATATGGGGAAATCAGTCATTACTGATGCAAGGAATGCACGTGGTCTTGTGGGATGTGGTCTTCGAGCAGCTCTTTAATAGACTTCATAGTATTTCAGCCATGCTTCTCTCTAAATACCTGTTCTTTTCCCCTCTCTGCCAAATAACTTCTTTCGCAAGTCTCTTGAATTGCCATGATACACTCTGATTGCAATTCTCCATGTTGTTAGATATCCATGTCTTAAAGTATGCCTCAAAATTTCCTGTTACTCTAAGTGAAAATTCTCGAGTAAGACAGGTATCTATTTCAAATCCCATCCTCTGTGCCGAGGTCAAAATCACCCAGCACACCATGGCTCACTGCTTCATGCCCTCAGTGAGAACTGACGCAATACCTCTAAAGAAGATGGAGTGAGCTAGACTGCCTTCCTTCTTAACAATGTGAGAGATTTGGTAATTGGATAAAGGGTGTACTAGCCATAGAACCTGTTGTCAGTAGTGAGAGCAAGAATAAAAATGTGGATTTCTATAACAAGTGTGATATCTGCTGAATTTGCAAGGGGAAAAATCCTGCCACATTGGAGTAACACAATGTGCTTATTTAAAAAAAAAAAAACTGGGAATACAAGCTATACAGAAAAATTGATAATTTGTTTCTGTTCTTCCCATTTACGAATTGTAATAATCTGTAGTCCCATAGGAAATATCATATTGGGTTCATAAGGGGAAAGTTATGTTATTTAAGGTATAAAGCATAGGCAAGTTCTGTTTATCGATAATGTACTGTTTGCCTGGTAACACACATTTAACTTCTATACTTCAAGCAAGGTAATACTTTTGTCCTTTTTCTTCTAACAAAGGAATTTAAACTCATGGAGGTCAAGGACTTTACATAAGGTCAGCTATCTATTATATCGAAAAACTGGAACACGAAACTAAATCACTCTGGGTTAAAAATTTTTACTGCTTCCAGAATAAGAAGTTCCCTTGTATGAATCACTTCAGGACCTTACCTTAAAGTACAAAAGCAGTAATAAAAGTTGAACTTCTTAAAATATTTATAATAAATTAGATTGATTACACTTCAGAAAAATAAAATAATTTGTAAATGAAAAACATTGCCCTGATTCTCCTCACCAAGTCCAGCAACAAATCCACACAATGCCGTTACCAAGGGAGTCACACTTTCCTAGCTTTATTCATTTCCTAGTAAGAGAAGTGATTCCAAGAGTAAGTTTTAACTCTCATTTCTTACAGTCTGCAACTTCTTATACATATTCTGACAAATATTAGACAAACTATGTTAGGCTTAGTCTGGGGCAGGGTTTTATTATACTAAGCAGGCATGGAAGTTGAGAGCCTCGTAAATATTAATCACAGACTAATGAACAGTGGGAGATTTTTGAATATCAATCTGTACTAGGGGGAAATTTTGAATTAGAGACATTACTTCCTACCCAATAAATCAGTAGTGAAAAATTGAAGGGATCCTCGTGCATCTGCTTATGTAGCTAGATCTCTAGTCCTAAAGGAGCATGCAGCATGGCTGCCAAAATAGATGTGATTTTATCGCCCCACATGGAAGTTTTGCATTTTTAACTGGACCTTCTCTTAAAATTTTAATTACCTTCAAAAGAAGCTGGATTGTATCACAGAAAACTTGAGTGCATTCTTCAGTATTAGAGTTAAAATAGTTCAACAGTAGTTAAAGCTTGTCACATTCTTCTTCATTAGCATTCACAAATCATTGCCCAAAGGGACTGGAAGACTCAAGGTTAAAAGAGGAGCTGAAATGCCAAAACTTGATTGGCTTGTTGCTTTTATTAAATGTGCATATTACTGCTTTTGTCTCTGGGAACATGTACAATACGTAACATAAAAGAAAGACAGTATTTTCCATCATTATTCAAAATCTCATAAATAATAACAGATACAATCATATGCATACTTCTGTATCCTTAATGATTGTCCATTAATGGAAAAATATCCCTTTACAGTAATCAGAGCTAATTATTTATTAAGACAAGTATGAGAGTGGATAGTGATATCTAGGATTTTATGATATTTTTGAGGTTGACAAAAAATCATGGGACGCAGTTTTTGGTTTGAAGGTGTGTGTTTTTTTTTTTTTAATTTATTTATTTGTCAGAGGGAGAGAGAGCGAGCGAGCACAGGCAGACAGAGTGGCAGGCAGAGGCAGAGGGAGAAGCAGGCTCCCTGCCAAGCACGGAGCCCAATGTGGGACTGGATCCCAGGACGCTGGGATCATGACCTGAGCCGAAGGCAGCCGCTTAACCAACTGAGCCGCGCAGGCATCCCTGAAGGGTTTTTTTTTTTTTTATCCTCTAATATTCAGGTAGTATTTAAAACCTATGCTAGGCATTTAATATTTTAATAGAAACATGGGAAGTGATTTTTAATATTACAGATTCTTCTTCATACCATTATAATCAAATGAAAATGTTATCCTAAATAGGTATGGTGGGAGCTGTGACACAAACACAGTTATTAAGGACACAGGAAAAGAGAAAGATCAAGGAAATGAGCCAGAAATGGCAAATGTCATTCTGAAATACACCAGAAATATTATTTTCAAAATGATTACTTTATTCCATCTCCTGTACATAGAAAAAGCAATAATCACTAAGTTAAATGATAGTATAGTAAGATGCTATAATTAAACATTGATCACTAAGTTTCCTGTTTTATTACTAAAATTCCCAGAGTCATTGAGAGAGCAGGGAGAGTTATGTTGATCTGACATATTCCCAGTGCCTCATATTCAGTAGTTGTTCGATGAATATTTTTTAAAAAATTTAAAGGAGTAAGTGTACATTTTAGTTTTTCTTTTGTATGGATGTTGTAATCTCTCTAAAGACAACAAATAGTTTTTTCACAAATGTTTAAATTAGCTAAAATTGTAATATGGGGTTTCCCAACTATATGTAATATAAAAACATAGAAGCAGTTACAACTTTACATCTATTTCAGTAAAATTTCTGCGGATGTACTTGTCGCCTTCCACAATTACAGCACAAAGACTGATTTTTGGAGAACATTCATCTTATCCTTTCTATAATATTAAAGATGAGTTTATTTGGGGGGCTTGCCATATGCTTATATTTGAAATTTTAAGGAGTTGTTACCCCGAGTTCATTATATTTATGTATTATGTGTAGAAATGGTTATTTTTACATAAATAAAATTTTGTGTAAGGATTAGCATATTAAAAATGCACAGGTGAAAATAACATAACAGATTATTTTTTTATGGAGTCTTTGAAAATACTATTTTTTTATGGAGTCTTTGAAAATACTAGTATGTGTTTTATCAATATTATTAAGGGAAACAAAAGTAAGTGTCCTTCAAAATTTTATTGGCCATTATCCATTTTGGATGTAATTTTCTATGCTACTCTCCAACTCATTTTATCTTATTTAACTTATTTTTTCTAAGAACCCACTGGTGTTATAGGTCAGAGTTACAAAATATATTTATATTTGTCACAGGGACTTAAAATAATTTGCATCTAGAATTCAGGACAAACGCTTTGAAAAGCACAGAAATAATTAAAGAGACTACCAAAACAAATAAGAAATGTTTATTTTTAAAATAACTTTAACAGAAAAAATCATAAATCTTTAAGATTCATTGTTGTTCAATATAAGATAATGAATATAATGCAGGTATATCATTAAAAATGATAATATAAGTATAGCAAGGTTGAAAAATGTAACCTGTATTTAAAACTTAAAAGTGTTAAAATCATAAAAGTAGTTAATCAAGGCAATCTTAAAATCTAATAAATAGAAGTTTAATAGTTCTATACCAAAACAACAACAAAAACAAAACAAAAAAACCCTCAGATGAAAATGAGAAAGATGTGGATAATTATCTAAGTAGTAATGAGTGTCAGACTTTTCGGATGGTCTTTGGACAAAATAAGAAGTAAATGAAGCGAGTATAATAGATATATATTCAAGTCTTTTATTCTTGTTAACTTTAATAGCAGTAAACCAATCTTATTCAATATCAGAAGGATTAGAGACTCGCAAAATAATGTTTACCTTTTTATGTATGGTAAAAGTAAAATCTGTTGTTCCAATTAACTTGATATATTGCTTTTAATTATTTTGTTTTCTACACCATGAGTTACAATTGTCTGGCTATAATGAAAAAATGACCTAGAGAAAGGAGGTGAAAGGAACACAATTTAAAGTTTAATTCTAACACGATGGTGACACAAATTGCTGCATAGCCTGACAATTAATGCCTAGACTAGTGATGACCCTTTCCACCTGCCCACAATACATATTCATATGGGAACCACTCTGTAGTTTCCTGTCTAACTTTGGTTTTCATCTTTTCAGGTTTGGATTTATTCTTCATAAAGATGAAGCTGCACTACAAAAAATTGATCTTGAAACCATGTCATACATCAAGACAATTAACTTGATGGACTATAAGTGCATTCCTCAGTCATTGGCGTATACACATTTGGGAGGATACTACTTTATTGGCTGCAAACCTGACAGCACTGGGGCAATACCACCACAGCTTATGGTGGATGGTGTAACCGATTCAGTCATTGGATTCAATGGTGATGTGACAGGCATTCCATATGTCTCTCCAGATGGGCACTATCTTGTCAGCATTAATGATGTGAAAGGTCTTGTAAGGGTCCAGTACATTACCATCAGAGGAGAAATACAAGAGGCTTTTGATATTCACACAAATCTGCACATATCTGATCTGGCATTTCAGCAATCCTTTACTGAAGCCCACCAATACAACATCTATGGTAGTTCAAGCACACAGACTGATGTGCTCTTTGTTGAGCTCTCCTCTGGGAAGGTTAAGATGATAAAGAGTCTTAAGGAACCACTCAAGGCAGAAGAATGGCCTTGGAACCAGAAGAACAGGCAAATCCAGGACAGTGGCTTGTTTGGTCAATACCTGATGACACCTTCCAAGGACTCTCTCTTTATACTAGATGGACGACTCAATAAGTTAAACTGTGAGATCACTGAAGTTGAGAAAGGAAATACAGTCATTTGGGTTGGAGATGCCTAGGAGCCCTATTAGATAACTATTGAATAAGGTGTTTTCCAGTGCATTGCACTTAATCCATTGTTTAAATTACAGCTTAACTTTTCAAGATGATATCCTAGTCAAGCATAAGTTACTTGGTTGGCCAAATAAAATAGATTTTTTTTGCAAAGTTACACACAATTAGAACTATTGGTTGATTAGAAATACTTAAAACAACATTAAGAACTACATCAATCACAGGAATCAAATCTATAATTATTTTGAGCTAATAAAATAGAAATTTAAATACATAAAAAATAACTGCAGGGAATTTCAGATGACTTTAAGCACTATTTCATTTTGGGGGTGGCTTATCTCTTATTCTTTTCTCTGTCTTTTGGTATGCTTAAACTAGAAATAAAAAGGTATTGTGGAACCTTAAAATTCTTACTTCAAAATATTCTGTCCCATCCACTGTTTATAATCTTTTGTGCCTTGAAGGGAATGTCACAAGAGGAAAAGGTAGGCTAAATGCTGCATACTGAACACCCCCATAACTATAAATCTTTTGTCATTAAAAGAGAAAAGTTTAACATCTCTTGCACTAAATCCTGTCTTTGACACTATATTAAACCTCAGCAAAATATCATTTGAAGGCAAAAGTTGGCCTTAGGTTGTATACAGGTAACAAACTCTATTTGATACTTAACTGTATGGTCTGCAGCATGCTATGGAAAATGAGGAGGAAGGGAGGAAAAATAATTATGGAAAAATGTTTGCAATGTATTCTCTACTCATTTTGCTTTTAATCATTGGAGTACATTGTATTTTAATGCAAGTTTGTCTCGGATGTCAACTGCTTACAAATGTTTATTATTAGCAGAATATGTTTCTTTCTTTTCATCTAGTCCAGCGTTGAAACAGCAGGAACTTTCAGTTTTAAAAAAGAAGTATCATTTGTGTCTGCTGAAAGTAAACCACATATAGGGAAATTAACACCAGGGAGAAAATACTGGCTAGAGAACTGATAAGTATTAGTGGTTTAGGAGAATTAGTAGCAGAAATTGAGAGTAAGGTATAACTCCACAGTGGTGAGTAAAGACATAATTTACTCTTGTATTGGCAGTTTAAACATAACACATCAAGGAACTTCATTTCTTAAGAATTTTCCTAAATGAGTTCTGCTCAACTCCTGAATAATCCTTAAATGACCCTCTCATTAACTGTGTATATGGATTGAAACCTAACTAATTCTCTTATTTGAGACACTGTATAGAAATAAAAATGATTGCTTCTTTTTTTTTTTTTGAAGGGCAAATAAAAGGCTAGTGGAATTGGATTAAAACTAGAAAGTTGGTTTATTGAAATAAGCAGATAATTATCTAGGCATAAAGGAATAGCTTACATGTTTGGAGAATCTTTTTACTTATTTTTTTTAATTGTTGCTAAAAATGCTAATGGGCTGTTGAAATGACCTCCGTTTACTGAAGGTAATCCAATAAGGTCTTTTTTAAATACAAATTTTACTCAAGTTTAAATTGTATAAAACTGCTTAGAAACCTGAAATTTTATAGTGTGTGTAATATCTTATGTATATATAGCATCCTGAGCTGTGTAATACAGTAGATTTCTTCTTACCTTAAGGAAACATTAGGGGCGGTAGATTTAATAAACTACCAGCTTATGTTTCTACTTACCTGCTTTCCTTTTTAGCAATTTTCTCCCTTGTGAACATGAACCATATAAAGTGTCTAATGATTTAATGTAAGTCCATCTCATACATCCTTCTTTGGTAGCTTACACCATGTGGATGCTCTGTCTGTAGACATTGCTTGATAAAAAGAGAATAAACCTCTTAAATTTTAACACTTGAGAGTCCAGTCAATGTTTTAATGTGCATACTGATGTTTTGTTTTGTTTCCCAGTGCTTCCAACATAGTCTGGTGTTCTGCATTATTTTGAAAATTGATCTGATGGGGTAGAGGGCAAGTAAAGTGAGATCAATCAAGGAAAGGTCTTTTGTCTTTTTATATAAAATATAAATTGTGTTGCAAATAATGATCTCATCAATAATGTAGGTATGTGTAAAAACTGAAAGTTTAGAAAAAACAGGATAGGGCCACCTGGTTGGCTCAGCTGGTTAAGGGTCTGACTGGCTCAGGTCATGATTTCAGGGTCCTGGGTTTGAGCCCTGCATAGGGTTCCATATCCACGGGGAGTCTGCTTCTCTCTCTCCCTCTGCCCCTTTCTCTGCCTCTCCCCTGCTCGTACTCTTTCTCTCTCTCTCTGTCTTAAACAAATAAAATCTTAAAAAAAAAAAAAAAGGAAAAACCAGGATAAAATTATGAGGTGACTGAAAACAAACAAACAAAACCAAAACTCTAATATCAAATAGTAGATTTGTAATAAGCAGGGGCAAAGTGAAGCAATAGCAATGCAGGACGTTGGAATGAGAAAAGATGAGAAATTAAGAATGGAAATAGGATGTGGGAGGTCCTTGATGGAGAACCTCGACCTTGACCAAGAAGAATTAAAAGTTTTATGTAAAGGAGGTGATGTAGATAAGGCAAGAAAATGAATTACGATCAGATTGTGGAGGGAAGGAGGTGAAGAATGCAAAAAAAGAATTTGGATATAATCCAGGTAATAGGGACTCAGTGATTTTTAAAAAGAGAAATGGCAGTGGAAACCACACTCTTAAAGTGTATTATTTTAAAATAGAATGAAGATTTGAAGAAAAGGGAAATTGGGGGCAGAGCTACTGCAACAAGGTGAGTTTATGGGTTTTAATACAATTAAATTGAAAGTATATATTATGAACCAGGGCATATTAAGGAACCAGACATGAAATGCAACTGAATAAGTATGAGACATAATAAAAAGAGACAAACATGAGCAGTCTCATATATGACATCATTGATAAACACAGGAAAGCCTGAAAGAGAAACAGATTGGGGTCAGAGAATAAGGATTTAGATAATATTTTAAGTGAAAATATTAGACAGTGGAATATATTCCCAGAGAAGCGTCATCATGCATAACCAACCAACCATATTCTGTCTAATTATATCTATGTAAAGTTGAAACACTTTTTAAAAAATGCAATTTAGATCTTATCACCTTTCAGATCCTCAACCAAAAATTCTTCACAGGGTTTTCTTTTGAGAAATGAGTTAGTTTGCCTGGATTTTACATTTGCTAGTGAAGATTTTATAGGATGAAACAGTATGTTTAGTCATATCTGACAATTTATCATATTATGTAAATTTTAAAGTGAGAAAAAACTTAAGAATACTGCTATGATCAAAAGCAATACAAGATGAAAATGGACAACCCAACATTACAACCTTAAAAAGTCACCAGGGTTACTTCTAATATCA
This sequence comes from Mellivora capensis, assembly GCA_004024625.1. NCBI lineage: Eukaryota > Metazoa > Chordata > Mammalia > Carnivora > Mustelidae > Mellivora > Mellivora capensis. The sequence continues at coordinate 47,313 of PISX010003628.1, read as the reverse complement.
CTTATTCATATATCCACCACTTATGTGTTCCTGTATGAATAGAAAAAGAGAACAAAAGCAGTACCTTATCAAAAGCCTATCTTTACTTTCTTTCCAAAAACACACTAATATCATTTACCTCTCCTGGGAAATTTCATACATGGAAATGTATTCTAAAAGTCATGCTATAAAAGTTCTTGTCTGTATTCTTAAGTTGTGGTAACTTTTCCCATCTTCTCAGAAGACTAAATCTTAACCAGACCAAATGAGCATATTTTTGTTTGTTTATTTGTTTGCACTTAATAAACTATCTAGTCCTATTAGTAATTGGAAAAACACTTAGCCTTTTAGTAATATTCATCAGCAAACTGTATGTGTCTCCGTGGTATTTAATGAGTACACCATAGCTATTTTACAGTGATTTACAGCTACACTTGGTGAATTAGAAAAGTTTTAATTGTTCTTTTTTACTTGAGTTTAGTAATGATAAAATTCTCAATGTTTGGAGATTCATGTTTAGCTACATAATTAAATTTTGTATGTAGTATCATTTGGCTGAAATTGAGAAAGAAATACTAAAACATAAAATATATTCTGTTTTAGTGTTTGATAAACATTTTGAAGACTGTCTGCAAATAGACATTTAACCACAGAATCAAAATTGTTTCAGTGTCAAAAGAATATACTATTACTTCAATTAAAAATGTCTGTTATTCATGTGTATAAATTATTTTTACACTTCCATTTTTCATTTCCAAAGAAAATCACAATGTTCTTTTAAACCTGGATCTAAAATACTTGTTCAGTGCTATGAAGTTCAAGTGAAAAGTCTCATGATAATCAAGATAGGGACTCAACATATGTGAAATTATGTACCTATTTGAAATCATCACTGAATTACTTTAGTGTGCTTCAGCTTACCCACCTACTTTCAAATCAGTTTTGCTCCTGATTTAAGTTCCTTACTATGGTCAGAACTATTAACAAAGAGTAGCATAGCATTCAACATTTGATCTTGTAAATAAAATATAATTCATGACTTTCTCTAGATCAATAAACATCCTTTGGATGCAATAATTTTTCTTGAGGGAAATAATAGAAATTGAGGAAAAGTAAATATACAGATATAAAGCATTATATTAACATACAGCATATTAATTTTGCATAATTAAAAAAATTGTTGACAGAAATATATGATTTCATTTTGTTTATTTTGGTCCAACTGTGCCATGTGCCACACAGTTTTACAAGTTGCAGCAACTAGACACCTCACTGGATATGTGTGTGTGTGTGTGTGTGTGTGTGTGTGTGTGTGTTCATTGGGCCTATGCAAAATTGGAAGCATATCTGGAAATATTAGAGAATTAAATTTTAATATCCAGACATATCCCATTAGTATTTTAGAATGTCTGTTAAATCTAGAATGACATGATTGATTGTCAAAGTATTTAAAAGTATAAACTACATAGAAGTAAGGAATATCAAAGAAACAAAATAGTAATGAGACTTGATTCTGGAGACTCTATTAGACAAGTAAATTAAGAATATATATGTATAAGATCTGAATAATGTAATATTAATATTTAACAAATGAATCTGTGTGTATACACAAACAGACACATATAGTATATACATTTATATACACATATATACATCACTTCCTTGATTTTTTGAAACTACTAGTACATTTTAAAACCAATTAAAAACATACATTTAATAAATAAAATAATTTTTTTCATTCTTTTTATGGCCAAGTAATATTCCATCGTGTGTGTGTGTGTGTGTGTGTGTGTGTGTGTACACACCACTTCTTCTTTATTTCATTCTTCAGTTGATGGACACTTGGACTGTTTTCATAATTTGGCTACTGTAGATAATGCTAACCAGAAAACAGCAAGGTGTATGTAACTCTTTGAATTAATATATGAATTAATATTTTTGTGTTCTTTGGGTGACTACCTAATGGTGCAATTGCTGGATCATAGGGTAGTTCTATTTTTAACTTTATGAGGAACTTTCATAATACTCTTTTCCAGAGTAGCTGCACCAGTTTGCATTCCCACCAACAATGCAAAAGGATTCCCCTTTCTCCACATCCTCATCAACACCTTCCTGTTTCTTGTGTTGTTGATTTGAGCTATTCAGACAGACATAAGGTGATACCTCATTGTAGTTTTGATTTGTATTTCCCTGATGATCAGTAATGTTGAGCATCTTTTCACTTGTCTGTTAGCCATCTGTATGTCTTCTTTTGAAAATGTCTATTTGTGTCTTCTGCCCATTACTTAATTGGATAATCTAGAGAGTATTATACTAAGTAAAATAAGTCAGTCAGAGACAAATACCACATGATTTCATTCATGTGTTGAATTTAAGAAACATAAAAAGAGTAAAGGGAAAAAAGAGAAAGAAACCAAGACAGTGACTCTTAATGATAGAGAACAAACTGGTGGTTACCAGAGGGGAAGTAGGTAGGGGATAAGTTAAATAAAGGATGGTGATTAAGGAGTGCACTTGTAATGAGCACTAGGTGTTGTATGTGTTGAGTCACTATATTGTACACCTGAAATTAGTATAACACTGTATGTTAATTAACTTGAATTTAAATAAAAACTTGGAAAAAAAAACGGAAAATAGTGCAGAAAACATCCTCAATCCATTTGGAAAAAGACTGAGAAATAGCCAAATTTTGCCATCACTTAAGAGGTTATATGTATATAAATAAATAAGCATAGACTTTATACAAGTATTCAAAAACAATACTAAAGAAAAAATCAAATTGAGATATGCACAGTCTGGATTCTCTATATAATAATAAAAATGAAAACAATATACTTAAAAAATAATGTGAGGATTCTGATATTGCTTAGAAAGTACAAATATGCAAAGAAAGTCATTGCCACTCTAGTAAAAAGGAAAAGTTGGACAAGTCAACAATATTATAATTTCACCTAAACATATTATAGATCTAGAGTTGCAAGTTCACCAAGTTATCTAATATCTAATAAGGAACAAAGAGCTACCTAGCTCTTGGCATGGCACAGGATAAAGAGGTGGCCATCATAAAAGTAGAAATAGTTGCTCCCTACTCTTCGAGTGACACTCCAGCTTTATGAGCAAGACAATGGATGAAAGATGGTAGCCTCTGTTCCTCTAAACTTACTTCTCCGGTCCTGGAACTTTCTTAAATTTGTCTATGTGGAACTTCATGATGTAACATCCAGTTAGCTCTCTGATCACCTGATCACCCCCCTAGAACTTTCTCCCATAATCATTCATCTGCAGTGATATAGCTTCCTTTCTTTTCTCTTGAAAGACTACTCCTGACATGGCATTTTACAGATATTGTTTCTTCCATCTATGATATACAGTCTCCAGATATTCTCATGAATTGTTTATTTACTTTCTTCAGATGGATGTTTACTAATGAGATTTGCTGGCTATCCTATTTAAAATTTGAAATCATCTTCCAAAATATGCTCATCTACCTTTGCTGATATGCATTTCCATGATGTATTAGTACCTAACATACTATAAAATTTGTTGTGTATTTATTTATTATCTGTATAACCCCATTCAACACATACACATGATACAAACAAATGAGAGCAAGGACTTTTGTCTGTCTTGTTGATATCATATCCAGAAAAGGGCTTGGAATGTGGTAGGTATGTATTAGGCAGCCAATAAACATATGTGAGACAATTGAATTGTTGTTTTAATTGAACTCAAAATATTTTTGGTCTCTATAGAATATGTGTTTAACTTTTTGAGAATCTCAAATCATTATGTTAAAATGCATGCCTTGAATGTTATTAAATTGTGATGATTAACTGTAGCAACATTCAGGCAGGTGTTTTCTATTTAATATTCTTTAATTCTCTAAAGTATTAGAGCTAATAGACATATAATGAACATTTGGATAGATGATGTATTTTAAACATTTGCCATACCAAATGTAATTGCTTATGTAAACATGATGTTTGTTATGTTAAAGGTTAGTCCCTTTCAGGTATTATTAAACTTTAAATTAATATATATCATCTTTTATTTATTTATAGAGGCAGATTGTTCTTTATATATTAACCTTGCCACAAGAAGCATGCTTACATAAAATAAAGGATTCTGCATCTATGGTATCTTAAAGAAAAATCGGTGTATTTGTGGATGATGTTTATATTTCTCTTTCAAGATTAATTTATGGGATGTCTGGATGGCTCAGTCGTTTAAGTGTCTGCATTCACCTTAGGTCATGATCTCAGGGTCCTGGGATCGAGCCCCACGTGGGCTCTCTTCTCAGTGGGAAGTCTGCTTCTCCTTCACACTCTCCCTCTGTGCTTTCCCCCCCACTCTCTCAAATAAATAAAATCTTAAAAAAAGACTAACTTATGAAATCAAAAGTATATCACTCCTTGTTGAAAGCAAATACAATTTTATTTAAATTTTATTGTTTGATGAATTTATACTTTCTGTAATATCCAGCCTGATACAACTTGCCTCTAATTGCTCTTACTCATGTGTTGTGCATTAAACTAATATTTCCTTCCATTGTTAGTTCAATGTTATTTTTGCTAATATTATTAGTTATGATTGCTTGAACTGAGTACTACCACGCAGAAAGATCATACTAATTAAAGAAAATTATAGTTAAAAATAAGTAAATTTACATATATTTGAAATGCTAAACTATGTTATTTATAAATTGTATTTTTGAATTCTCTTAGACTATTCTCAGACAAATTAAAGGGAATTTGGGACAAGGAAATTAAAGCATTATTATATTATATTATTTTATATTATATATATATATTTTTAAAGATTTTATTTATTTATTTGACAGAGATCACAAGTAGGCACAGAGGCAGGCAGAGAGAGAAAGCAGGAGGAAGCAGGTTCCCTGCTGAGCAGAGAGCCCGATGTGGGGCTCAATCCCAGGACCCTGGGATCATGACCTGAGCCAAAGGCAGAGGCTTTAACCCACTGAGCCACCCAGGCACCCCATATTATATTATATTCATATTTATCTAAATTATATCTGTTTTTATTATATAATATTATTATACATTATTTTTACCTTGTAAAACCAAGTCAAGATGTTTAATAGTCTAAGTCTAGAAGAAATTCATATACTTTGGAGGATTATGGAAGGTGCATATATTCATATATTCAGTAAGGTATAAGGGAAAGTCAGCTACAGACCTAAGGTAAACAAATTTAATTTCAGAAGTTAATAATTTATATTATAAAAGTTTTTAAAATAGCATTACTAGTAATGGTATAAGGTATTAAATTGATTCATAAAAAGTCCAGGTTACAATATAGGATGTACTGCCATGTTGTTTTATATTAAGCCTGTAATCATAGTGGTACTGGAGAAGAGTCTTTTTACCAGAAAAAAATTATTTAAATTAAAAGTAGTCTTTTGTTTACTACTGGCTGAGACTAAACACTTGACCATGTGGGACAAAGTTACTATATGACTTAAATTGTGCATTATGAAATGGATATTACCTAACATGTTGAACCAAAAACTGAATATTCATATTACCCCACTCATAGGGCAGAAAAATCTATGCCAGTCTAGGCAAATTGAAAACACTAGCTTTGTTTGACTTTGCCTGAACTTACTTGCAAGTTAGAGTTTCAGGAAAATTGAGGGAATTCAAAAAGACCAAAAATTACAATATCAGCCTAGTGTCAACCAGGGAAAATTGAGTCACTGTTCTCACTCCCAATTCCAGAGCAGTAACCAGATATTTTGCACAGGAGAAGCAGGCCATAAGAATAGATAGTTCCAAAATTATCCTCAGAAGAACTGACATTTTTGGAAAGAGAATGTGATGAATTGAGCTTGGAGACCTCTCTTACAAACAATAAAAATTCTGATTATAAGCAACTAAGTGGAGCTAGGAATTTACAAGGTACATTGTATGCCAGCTAATTTATGAGAAGGAATTAGAGTTTCCTCAAAAAATTAAATCAAAAGTACAATATGATCCAGCAGTTCCACTTCTGGGTATTTATCAAAGCAAATGAAATCATGTCTCAAAGTGATAGTTCATTGCAGCATTATTTACAGCAGACAAGGTATGGAAAATACTTAAATGTCCGTTAGTGGATGAACTGATGAAGAAACTGTGATACACACACACAATGGAATAATAGGAATATTACTGGATCACAAAAAAGGAGGAAATACTGTTATTTGTGACAACATGGATGCATTGTGACATTATGCTAAGTGAAATAAATCAGAGAAAAACCCTATGTGATTTCACATATATTTAGAATCCAAAAAAAAGCTGAATTCATAGAACCAGAGTATATAGTTATTGCCAGGGACTTGAGGTGGAGGAATGGGGGAAAATGAGGAGATGTTGATCAAAGGATACAAACTTCTAGTTATGAGTGAATAAATTCCAGTTTCTAATGTACAGTAAGGTGACTATAGTTAATAATCCTGTACTGTATACCTGAACATACTATGAGAGTAGATCATAAATGTTCCCACCATAACAGCAACAACAAAAAATCATAATTATAAGAGGAGTGGGGTGTGCTAACTAATCATACAGTAATAAATATTTCATACACCTTAAACTTACACAATGTATTATGTCAATTATGTCAACTCAATAAAGTTGCAAAAACAAACAAGGTATAAACATGATCAGTAAGCCCATGAAAATCTAGTGACTATCATCAGCTACCAGAGAAATGCCATTAAAAACCATAATGAGATTCCAGTTCACACCAACTAGAATATTAAAAAAAAAGAAAAGGACACTTGTCAGGGTAGACTTGAAGAAATTAGAATGGATTTACACTGCTGGTGGGAATAGAAGATGTTACAGACTCTTGGGAAAACAGCTGAAAATAAAGTATTTTACTGATGTATTGATCACAGAATTACCGAATGACTCAAAGATTCCACTTCTAGAGTTATATCCAAGTAACCTAAAACATAGGTCCACACAAAATCATATACATGATTGTCCATTGCAGTATTATTCTAACCAGAAGGTGGAAACACTTAAGTGTTCAGCACCTATTGAATGGATAATTTTCATAGGGTATATCCCAAGTAAGTAAATATCATGCATAAAAGAATGAATATTGCTACATGCTTTAACATGGATGAATTTTGAAAGCATTATGCAAATTAAGTGATATTGGTCATGAAGACCATATCTTGAATAATTCCAATCATGTGAAATCTCCAAAATGCAAATCTATGGAGATAGAAAAACTCATTAGTGGTTGGCGGGGTGGGGAGTTGGAGGGACTTAGAAGGAGTGACTTCTAATGGCCATTGACTTTTTTTAGGGTGATAAAAACATTCTGCAGTTAATTGTAATGGTAATTGCACTAAAACTATTGATTTATACACTTAAATGACTGAATTTATGGCATTTGAAATATATCTCACTAAAGCTGTTACAATAAAAAAATCAAAATATGATGGAAATGGAAGGAGAAATATTCAGATAACAAGATTTCTTGGGAGAAAATTCCAAGAAATTTACAAAAAGTTTCTAGAACTGATAAATGAAATCAGTATGGTCATAGAATACAAGATCAATACACACAAGTCAATTGCACTTTTATGTATTTACAGTGAACAACTGGAGACTGAAATTAAAGATGGAATACCACATACAACTGCTCCAGAGAAAATGAAATATTAGGTATAAATCTAACAACACATGTATAGGACCTATAAGATGAAAATAAAATATTGAAGAAAAGAGTCAAAGAAGTTATAAATACTACAAGAGGCATATTATTTTTATTGATTGGAAGATACAACATAGTAAAGATGTCAATTCTCCTTAATTGATAACAGATTTAACACAGTTATCAAATTCTCAGTAATTTTTGGTAGAGTTAAACTTATTCTAAAATTTTTATTAAAATTCCTTATTAAAAGGAATTATCCTATATTAAAAAAATAATTGAGAGGAACCATTCTTGCTAGTATGAAGGCTTACTCTATATCTGGAATAATTAAGAGAATGTGTTACCTTTGGAGGGAATGACAGAGATAAATGTAACAGAATACAGAAACTAGAATTAACTTTTGACATAGGGACAAAACAATTTAATTTAGGAGGGTAATCTTTTCAACAAGTTGTGCTAGAGCACCTGGACAGCTATTGGCAAACAATGAACCTCTGACACTTTATATAAAAATGGATAATGGATTACATATGAAACATAATGCTATAAAACTTCAAAAAAATAGGACAAAGTATTTGGGGCCTAGGACTAGGAAAAACTTCTCACACTTAACACCAAAATCATGATCCATAAAAGGAAAAATTGATAAACTGAAACCATTGAAACTTAAAAATTTTCTCTGTTAAAAAATAATTTACTGGGAAAAATATTTGCAAATACTAAATCTGACAAAGGGTTCATATACAGAATGTGTAAAGAATTCTTAAAACTCAATGTTAATAAAAAAAATACCATTAGAAAATGAGGAGAATGATGTGAACAGACATTTCACAGAGGGGATAAATGGATGATAAATAAACATATGGAAAGATGTTCCACATCATTAGCCTTTACAAAAATACAAATGAAGGGACGCCTGGGTGGCTCAGTTGGTTGGACGACTGCCTTCGGCTCAGGTCATGATCCCGGAGACCCGGGATCGAGTCCCGCATCAGGCTCCCAGCTCCACGGGGAGTCTGCTTCTCCCTCTGACCTTCTCCTCGCTCATGCTCTCTCACTGCCTCTCTCTCAAATAAATAAATAAAATCTTTAAAAAAAAATACAAATGAAAATCACAATATTACTACATAGCTATCAGAATGGCTAAATGAAAAAATAGCAATGACCCCCAGTGCTGGTGAAGATGTGTTGATGCTGGTAACTCATACACTGCTGGCTTGAATGTGAAATGGAAGAGTAATCCAAGACAGGAGTTTGGCAGTTTCTTTTAGAACTAAAAATGTTCTTAATAAATTATCCAAGAATTGCAGTGTTTGACCTTTATTCCAGAAATACATGCAGAAACTTGTACATAATCACAGAAAACAGGAAAGTTCTTTAATGTTCTTCAATGGGTGAACAGTTCAACAAACTGTGGAACGTCCATATCATGGAGTATTCCTTAGTAATAAAAAGTATCTAACTATTGATATACATAAGAACCTGAATGACCTTCAGGAAAATTATGCTAAGTGGAGAAAGGCAATCATAAAACAGCATATATAATGTGATTTCATTTATATATAAACATTTGTTAAATGATATAATTATATAGATAGGGATATAGACAGGACATAGATAGGATAGGATATAGATAGGATATGGATAGGACAATTTTGATTGTCATGGTGGGGAGTGGGATAAAATGAACTTGGCTATAACATAAGGGAATTGTGTGATGGTGTAGTTAAGTATCCTTAGTTACACTAAGCTACACATGGGTAAAATTGCATAGAGCTACACACATATGCACGTACACATACACACTACTGCTGAAATTTGTATAAACTGCACTTTGAATCAAGATAATTTCCTGGCTTTGATATTTTACTATAGAATTCAAGATGTTAAAATTGGTAGAGCCTGGGTGGGGAATACACAGGACTTTACTGTGTATGTTTTTGAAATTTCCTGTGAATCTGTAATTCTTTCAAAGTTAAGTATTTTTAAAAGTTGAATTTTTAGGGGTACCTGTGTGTGGCTCAGTCTGTTAAGCATCTGTTTTCGGCTCAGGTCATGATCCCGGGGTCCCGGGGTGGAGCCTTGCATCGGGCTCCCTGCTCAGCAGAGAGTCTGCTTCTCCTCTGCTATATCCCCTGCTTGTGTGCTTTCTCTCTCTCTCTCCCCCTCTATCAGATAAATAAATAAAATCTTAACGAAAAAAGTTGAATTTTTACTGAAATAGAGTACTAAATTTATATGAATGTCAATCTTTAAGGATGTAGTAAATAAACTATATATTTGCTGGTTATGAAAACTTTGGTTTATAATCCAGTCCCACAAATTCTTATTTTGTGATGTATCTGTGGGAGTGTCACTATGAAGTATCACTATGTTCCTAAGGAGATAGAAACAAAAGCAGGAAGTTGCTGTGCTATTTATATTATTTTTTAAACCATATTTTTAAATGAAATTCTACGTGGGAAACCAAATATGTTAACTAGAAGGAACTTGTAGAAATATTTAATTTGATATGAGTTGTAGCCATCAGCAGACATAATCTTTTGATCTATGCCATCCTAAAGAACATTCTGCACTAATGGAAAAATTCTATACCATCACTGTCCAAAATGTAGCCACTAGCCATCTATGGTGGGTAGTATAACTGAGGAACAAAATTTTTAATTTAATTAAATTAACTGAGGGTCTTAAAAAGGAGGGGAGTGGGGGATGGGTTGGCGCAGTGTTGGGTATTAAGGAGGGCACATATTGCATGGAGCACTGGGTGTTATATGCAAACAATGAATCATGGAACACTACATCAAAAACCAAAGATGTACTGTTTGGTGACTAACATGACATAATAAAAAATAATAAATAAATAAATAAATAGATGAAATATTTTAAAAATTCTTTAAAAATTAAAAAAATTAAAATTTAAAGTTCAGTTTCAGCTGCATGTGACTAGTGCCTACCACATTTGATAGAACCAGCCCTTTGAAATTCTAGTTTTTAAAAATACAGTGGAAACAATCCTTTTATTTATTTATTTATTAACTTTTAAGATTTTTAAAAATTAACATATAATGCTTTATTTGTTTCAGGAGTACAGGTCTGTGATTCATCAGTCTTACATAATTTAGGGTGCTCACCATAGCACATATGTATATACCACAAAGCACATACCCTTTTAATGTAGTACATAGTATATATATATATCACTTATAATTTACAGTGTTTTTTCCTACTTATCTATGTAATCCTTATTGGGCCATAATCTCTTTGGAATTTTTTATCTATCTTTGAAATGGAAAAATTAGACCACTAAGCTCCCTTGTTTCCTTATCTCACATCCCACTGTTTCTGTTTTATTTAAAATATTGATGTCTGCCTGTATTGCCTGGTATATCATTTCCCCCAGTCTCAGTTGGCTCATATAAATAACACTTTTCAATACAAATCAGACTGTAGCCCAAGGGATGAGAGAACAAGGCTCTCTCATCATGTGGAAGCTGAGCTGTTAGAAGTGGTGCTTCTCTCAACCAGCTGAATCACAGAGGTGTAAATGTGCTTTCTCTCACTGAGCCACCATCTTCTGAGAGGCTGAGAGGCTGACAGGCAGTGGGTGGCAACAAGCTGTCTGACTAGACAGATTTGCAGTGCATACTTCAAGTGATACGATTACAGAAGAGAAAACATTAAAAAAAAATCAAATTAGTGTCAGTGCTGTGGTTCTTTCAAGCTGGAGGAGGAATTGCCTGAAGTTACCTGTTTTACAGGAGATTTAACAAAGTAACAACACGGGCAATCTTGGCTTGCAAAGATTAGGACAGACTTTATTTGATCTGGCAGGACGTCTGCTTACTGAGAAAGTTCTTTGGGATTTAGTTCAATTAAATTAATAAATGCATGCTGCCTCTGAATCAGATTCTGTGTGTTACCAGGGAACAAAGATAAATGAGATACTATCACCATCCCTAGAAGTTTTCAATCCAGTGAGGAATAAACAACCAAATAAAATAAATATTTTGAGACTGATTTGGCAGCTTTTTAACTTTATCAGTGCAATCATTTGCGTTTGTGTTTTGCAGCACTGCTAGTTTGGGCAGCTTGCTAACAAGGTGCTATATGAGCATGAGGTTATCATGTTTCATATAATAACATAACCCCCCCCCCCAATATTTACCAAATGGTAAATATTTACTCTAGGGACAAATGGACATTGTCTATATTAGCAGCCTGACTTTTTACCAGAAGAATTCACTGTGTCCTTAGCTACATCAACCTTCTAATCTTCAAATGCTGCTTTTTTGTGCTGCTTTGGGTTTTTTGTTCATCCATTTATGAAATATTTATCACGTACCAACTATGGCTAGGTTCTGCTCTAGGTGCTAGCTATACAGGAACAAAAAAAGCAAAGACTTCTTTCTTTCTTCCTTCTTTCCTTCCTTTTCTTTTCTTTTTCTTTTAGAGAGAGAGAGAGAAGTAGTGCACACCTGTGTGTGGGTGAGGAAGAGGGGCAGAAGGAGAGAGAAAATCTTAAGCAGGCTCCACATCCAGCATGAAGCCTGTCATGGGGCTCTATCCCATGACCCTGAGATCATGACCAGAACCCAAATCAAAAGTCAGACGCCTAACTGACTGAGACACACAGATGCCCCCTACAAAAGACAAAGACTTTTCCTGAAGGGGGTTTGTATATTGGGGGTGAAGCAGGGAATTAGGAGGACAAAATTCTTCTCTTTGAGTTCTTGCCCCATGTCTTCTGCTAGTCATGGTGGCTTCAATTCCCACTTCTATTTTCTATGTATTATTATGTATCCCTTTCCAGATGATTCTATCATTTCTTCACTTTTTCACTTTAGCTTTCAGTGTACAGGAGTCCTGAGGAAAGCATATAAGTCAGAAACACACCTATACACAAACAAACTGACTCAGTTAAAACACAGAAGATGCATGAAGGTTCATAAAACTAACCTGGAAACTTTAATCCACAGAAACCAATGCCCTTTTTATCAAGTTTGGCACACTATCCACAATGCATCTTAGAGGCAATGGATATCTTCTAAGTGCAAATGTCCTACCCTAGTTCAAGAAAGTCATTAAACAACAGTACAACTTTCCACCCTACACTGAATTTCAAAAAGTCACAGCATAAATGAGTCATTATAAATAATGTGATCATATATGATATTCAAAAATTTTATGTTTAACCATTTACTTAAACAGGTTGAGTGCTAAATATAGGCCATGTGATTGCCTAACAGATTGTTAGCCAGACTTTCAGAGACATTTGAGTGTGATGTGACTCTTGTTCTAACTCTATAGCTCTGAGTTCAAGAACACACTTGGACAGGGTTTTTATTTACTTCAAAATCTACAGATGGCAAACAAAGAGTGTATTCAAGCCTGTGTTCTTTGCCTTCTCTCACTCTGTAGTCAAATGGGACACAACACTTCCCTGATACTCATGAGGTATGTAGTGTGTTTCAGATCTTGCTATGTACTACAGTGGCTCTCTACCCTTGTATGTATAAAGCTGAGTTTTCATGGCCCATTTGAGCATCCTGGAGATATGATGTGCCTCTCCCTCATATTATTATTTTCCCGAACAGATGAGGATTTTTAAGTTTTAAGAACTTTATACCACTATCACTTATGAAAAATGATACTTCTCTCTGTCACATATTCTGACTGCACTGGCTTAAGTGTAGTTTAAATGATTTGCCATGGAAACCGTAAACTGCTAGAGTAAATCTCAGTGGAAAGATACCAGAGTGATAAAGGGAGTGGAGTTTGGTAAGAATATATGATGCTTGATTGATTGGATGTATCCCCTGTGATTCAGACACTAAGATATATGATGTCAAGTAGAATTATTAGTGGATTATGAAGACTTATCTCTTAGAGGTCTGCCTCATTAGATTACATTAGAATTTTTAAAAGAAAAAAAAGTTATTGCATTTCCCTAGTCATTGTTAACTGCTCCACAGAAGATTGAGACAATGGGATTTGGACAAATACCATGGAGGAGACTCCTGAGCTCTGTGGATTATGCCATTAGTTCTAAACATGGACACCAGAGGCTGGCTGTAACCTTAGACAGCTATGGGACTATAGTGTCTATAAAATGTCTAAATTTTGTTAAAATTGTCTAAATTTTGTCTAAAATGTCTAAAAATGTCTGTTCTGAGAGACACAGCACAGACAGTGAGGTGGGGATTATAACCAAATGTTAAAACCCTGCTGATGTATGGAATGCAAAGTAGTGGGAAATCTGAAACAGTATTGGCTCTAAGAAAGACCTTAGGGAATATGATTTCTAACTAAAGAAGTGGTATATGTAAAATATTAGGGTATAAGAATAATGGAAAATTCTTACATAGTTCTTTATAGGAACTCTATTATATGCTTTAAGTATTTTAACTGTTTTAATGCTCATGACATTTCTATGAAGTAGGTACTATTAAAACTCACTTAACTGAGGAAAACAAAGTGCAGTAAGATTAAGTAACTTGGGCAAAGTCATGCAGCTAATAAAAGGTAGAGCTAGACTATGAATCCATGATGTTTGTCTCCAAAGTCCATGCTTTTAATCACTGGAGTAGTGGAAGCTCGGCTAGATGCAGGACAATGGCATGCTGTTATTGATCTTGTTCATGCTAGCTTTTCCCAGTCTATTATAAAACACAGTCAGGAAGAGTTTGCATTGACTTGGGAAAATACTCAATACACCCTTAATGTGTTATCAAAACAATAGGTGAGTCCTACTTTAATGATATTAATTCTGCATGAAGAAGTATAATCTGTCGTGGCAGATCTTGATAATCACCACCTGCACCCTAATAAGTTGTATTGATGATATAATGTACATGTATTGATGATATAATGTACTGCATGTGCACTGCAAGACTGGGGACTGAACCTTGCTCCTCACCTGTGCCTGTGAGTTCTCTGTGTCGGCACTAGCCAGTGTGCATTAGAACTGGCCAAGAGTCTCAACACTCCCAGCCTGGGCTTGAAAGTCTCAGTGTGCTATCTCTGGTTTATCACAGTCCCGGCAAAGACAGTCACTGGAAGCAGACTCCCTGGACCAATATTGCTTGTGGTTTTAGTGGCACGGAGTGCAGGGACAAATGGGGGCGCTTTTTGCGAACCCTGAGACAGTAGCTGAGGGTGAGCACTGCCTGTGGGAGGTTGCGTGGCTCAGTGAAGTTTGCAAAGGGGGAGAATGTGTGTTCTGGAGGTCTGGGTGCAGTTTGCTTTCCACTAAACCTCTAAAAAGCTGCAAAAAGCCACCAAATAACAAAAACCTCCAGAGAACAAAAGTCTGAAAAACCAGCTTCAACAGAGCCCAGCCCCTTAAGAGTGAGCAGAGCACTCAACCCAAGCAAGACTGACTGAAAAACAATGTGACAGTCCCCTCCCCCAAAAAGCCAGATGAAACAATGAGAGGACAACCACCACAGGGTCCACATAAAACTGTAAAACCCCATTATCAGGAGAAAAGAAAATATTAAGCTCCAGGTATTGTCCTAAAACCAGTGTATTTCATAGATACAACTCTTATTTTTAATTTGTTCCCACTATTCTCATTCTTTTCATTTTTTTAACCTCTTTACAATTACAAGAGGTTCAATACAACAAATTCCATAATAACCTTTTAACTTGAACTTTTTTCATACATATACCTGTGTTTTTCTTTTGCTTTTCTATTTTTTTAATATACATATAGATATAAGCTTCACAATGGTCCTCTTTCCCTAATGAATACTAGCCCTATATATAAACCAGTTTTAATCTCCCTTTATCTTTGGAAAGTTGAGTCCTTTAACAAAGATATCAAGATACACCCAGGCAGAATCAAAATAACCTTCCTCCCCACACTGAGGATTTAAAATCACCCTCCGGAGACAAACCATAAGTGACTCTTAATCTCACAAAACAAACTGAGGGTTGCTGGGGGGAGGGGGTCGGGAGAGAGGGGTGGGGTAATGGACATTGGGGAGGGTATGTGCTATGGTTAGTGCTGTGAAGATTCACAGACATGTACCCCTGGGGATAAAAATATGTTTAAAAAAAATAAATAAAAAAAAATAAAATCACCCTCCCATCTTTTCATTCTGTCAGTGTTTCTGTGTATTTGTTTTTGTTCTGGTATTATATAAATCTTATCCTTGGAGTTCATTTTGGCTGGGTTCTTTTTTTTTCCCCTTGTCATTTACTTTTGTTAGTCTTTTCGTTTGTCTGTTTTTGTTTGTATATCTTATAAATCTTACCTTTGGGGCCCATTCTGGCTGGGTCTTCTCTCTCTCTCTCTCTTTTTCCTGTATCTCTCTTTCTCTCTCTATTTTCTTTTTTTCTTTCTTTTTGGGGGTGACATTTGGTTCCTCAGATGAATTCCAGGGTACACCCTGTCTGAATCACATTTGATATATTCAGCTATACACCCCTTCAACCACCTATCACCAAAATGACTAGGAAGAGGAACAACAAAAAATTCAGAGACTGTGCACTCTCCATCAGAGCTATTGGATATGAACATAAGCAGTATGTCGGAAAGGGAATTCAGGGTAACAATTATCCAGGCAATGGCTAGGTTGGAGAAAACCATTAATGGCAACGTGGAATCAATTAAGGCAGAAGTGAAAGCTGCCCAGGAAGAAGGTAAAAATGCTATCAATGAGTTCCAATCTAATCTAAATTCTCTAACAGCTAGGGTAAATCAAGCAGAAGATAGATTAGTGATCTAGAGGACAAACTGATAGAGAAAAAGGATCAGGAGGAGGCCTGCAACAAACAGTTTAGAAGCCATGAAAACAGAATTTGGGAAATAAATGACACCATGAAATGTTCCAACACTAGAATTATTGGGATCCCTGAGGTGGGGGAGAAAGAAAGAAGACTAGAAGATACAGCTGACCAAATTCTCCATGGAAATTTTCCCAATCTGGGGAATGGAACCAGTGTTCATGTCCTTGAGGCAGAAAGATCTCCCTCCAAGATCATAAAATCTAGAAAAACCTCGAGAAACCTCATTGTGAAGCTGACAAATCATAATTTTAGACAGGAGCTCTTGAAAGCAGCTAAGGGGAAGAGATTCCTTATGTATAGAGGAAGATCCATCAGAATAATGTCAGACCTATCCACAGAAAACTAGTAAGACTAGAAGGGGCTGGCAAGACATATCCATGGCACTAAATGAGAAGAACATGCAGCCAAGAATTCAACAAGGCTGACATTCAAAATGGATGGTGAGATAAAGAGCTTCCAAGACTGGCAAGGTTTTAAAGAGTATGTGACCACCAAGATGGCACTACAAGAAATACTAAGCAGGGTTCTATAAAAGAAGAAAGAACCCAAGAATGTCAAAGAGACAATCTATAGAAACAAGGACTTCAAAGGCAACATATATCAATAAAAACGTATCTTTCAATAATCACTCTCAATGTGAATGGCCTAAAAGCTCCCATAAAATGCCACAAGGTTGCAGATTGGATAAAATGACAAGCCCCATCCATATGTTGTCTACAGGAGACCCATTTTGAACCTAGGATACATCCAGACTGAAAGTGAAGGGATGGAGAAGCATTTTTCATGCCAATGGGCCTCAAAAGAGAGCTGGGGGAGCGATTCTCATATCAGATAAATTAGATTTTAAACTAAAGACTGTAGCCAGAGATAAATAAGGACACTACATCATTCTTAAAGGGTCTATCCACAAAGAAGATCTAACAATTATAAATATTTATGTCCCCAAAACAGGAGAAGCCAACTACATAAGACAACTGTTAATCAAGGTAAGAAATCATATTGATATGACTACATTAATAGTAGGGGATCTTAACATGCCACCCTCAGTAATAGACAGATCATCCAAGCAGAAAATCAATAAACAAGAGTATTGAATGACACATTGGACCAGATGGGCCTCATAGATATATACAGAACATTCCATCCTAAAACAACAGAATACTCACTCTTCTCAAGTGCACATGGAACTTTTTCCAGAATAAATCACACACTGGGTCACAAATCAGGACTCAACTGATACCAAAAGGATTGTTCCCTGCATGTTCTCAGACCACAATGCTTTGAAACTGGAACTCAACCACAAGAAAAAGTTTGGAAGGAATTCAAAACTTGGAAGTGAAAGACCACCTTGCCTAAGAATGTCTGGATCAACTAGGAAACCAAAGAAGAATGAAACAATTCATGGAAACCAATGAAAATGAAGAGACTTCGGTCCAAAACCTATGAGATACAGCAAAGGCAGTCCTCAAGGGGGGAATGCATAGCCATGCAACCGTCCCTCAAAAAAAAATTGAAAAATCCAGAATACACCAGCTCTCTTTACACCTTAAAGAACTGGAGAGTTCTTCAACAAATTAAGCCAACCCCACATACAAGAAGGGAAATAATTAAGATTAGAGCAAAGATCAATGAGATAGAAACTAGGGATTCAATAGAACACATCAATGAAACTAGAAGCTGTTTTTTTTTTTTTTGAAAGAATCAATAAGATCAATAAACCACTGGCCAAACTAATCCAAAAGAAAAGAGAGAGGACTCAAATTAATAAAAGTATGAATGAAGAAGGAGAAATCACGACTAACACCAAGGAAATAGAAACAATCATCAAAAATTATTATCAATAGTTATTTATCAATAAGTTAAGCAACCGAGATGAAATGGATGCATTCCTGGAAACCTATAAACTTCCAAACCTGAATCAGGAAGCATTGATAATCTGAATAGACCAATATCTAGTAATGAGATTGAGGTTGTGATAAAAAACCTCCCAAAAAACAAGATCCCAGGACCTGACGGATTTCCTGAAGAATTCTACTAAACATTAAAAGAAGAAATAATACCAATTCTCTTGAAGCTGTTTCAAAAAATAGAAACAGAAGGAAAACTTCCAGACTCTTTATGAAGCCAGCATTACCCTGATCCCCAAACCAAGCAAAGACACCACCAAAATGGAGAACTTCTGACCAATATCCCTGATGAATATGGATGCTAAGATTTTCAACAAGATCCTAATTAATAGGATTAAACAGTACACTCAAAAGATTACCCACCATGACCAGGTGGGATTTACCCATGGGATGCAAGGGTGGCTAAATTAATCAATGTGATAGAAGAAATCACTAAGAGAAGAGAGAAGAACCACATGGTCCTCTCAATTGATGGAGAAAAATCATTTGACAGGATACAGCATCCATTCCTAATTAATACCCTTCAAAGTACAGGGATACAGGGAACATTCCTCAAGTTCATAAAATCTATGAAAAACCCACAGCAAATATCATCCTCAATGGGGAAAAGCTGACAGTCTTCCCTTTGAGATCAGGCATACAACAAGGATGGCCACTCTTACCAATCTTGTTCAACACAGTATTAGAAGCCCTAGCAACAGCAATTAGACATCAAAGAGAAATAAAAGGTATTCAAATTAGCAATGAAGAAGTCAAACTCTCCCTCTTCACAGATGACATGATACTTTATATGGAAAACCCAAAAGGCTCCACCTCCAAACTACTAAAACTCATACAGCAATTCAGGAATGTGGCAGGATACAAAATTGATGTACAGAAATCAGTTACTTTCTTACACACTAACAATGAAAATATAGAAAGAGATATTAGAGAACTGATTCCATTTACCATAGCACCAAGAATCATAAGCTACCTGGGAATAAACCTAACCAATGAGGTAAAGGATCTGTACTCAAAGAACTGCAGAACATTTATGAAAGAAATTGAAGAAGATGGAAAAAGATGGGAGAGCAACTTTCCATGAGCATGGTTTGGAAGAATAAACATTGTCAAAATGTCTATACTGCCTAAAGCCATCTATACTTTCAATGCCATCCCAATCAAAATTCCACCAGCATTTTTCAAACAGCTGTAACAAACAATCCTAAAATTTGTGTGGAAACAGAAGAGACCCCAAATTGCTAAGGAAATGTTGAAAAAGAGAAACAAACCTGGGGTATCACATTGCCTGATTTCAAGCTTTACTACAAAGCTGTGATCACCAAGACAGCATGGTACTGGCATAAAAACAAACACATAGACCAGTGGAACAGAGTATACAGCCCAGATATGGACTCTTAACTCTATGGTCAAATAATCTTCAACAAAGCAGGAAATATATCCAGTGTGTGGGGCGGGTGGGGGGGCAATCTCTTCAATAAATGGTGCAGGAAAAATTGGACAGCTATGTGTAGAAGAATGACACTTGACCATTCTCTTACACGATGCACAAAGATAAACTTGAAATGGATAAAAGACCTCAAGGTGAGGCAGGAATCCATCAGAATCCTAGAGGAGAACATAGGCAGTAACCTCTTCGACATTAGCCACAGCAACTTCTTTCAAGCTATGTCTCCAAAAGCAAAAGAAACAAAATGAAAATGAACTTTTGGGACTTCATCACGATCAAAAGCTTCTGCACAGCAAAGGAAACAGTCAAGAAAACACAGAGGCATCCGATGGAATGAGAGAAGATATTTGCAAATGACATTATAGACAAAGGCTGATATCCAAGATCTATAAAGATTCTTCAAACTAAACACACACTAAACAGATAATCATGTCAAAAAATGTGCAGCAGACATGAACAGACACTTCTCCAAAGAAGATATACAAATGGCTAACAGACACATGAAAAAATGTTCATCATCATTAGCCATCAGGGAGATTCAAATCAAAACCACATTGACATACCACCTCACACCAGTTAGAATGGCCAAAATTAACAAGACAGTAAACAACATGTGTTGGAGAGGATGTGGAGAAAGGGAAACCCTCCTACACTGTTGGTGGGGATGCAAGTTGGTGCAGTCACTTTGGGAACAGTGTGCATATTCCTTAAGAAATAAAAAAGCGAGCTACTCTATGATCCTGCAATTACACTATTGGGTATTTACCACAAAGATACAGATGTAGTGAAAAGTAGGGCCATCTGTACCCCAATGTTCATAGCAGCAATGGCCCCAGTCACCAAACTGTGGAAAGAACCAAGATGCTCTTCAACAGACAAATGGATAAAGAAGATGTGGTCCATATATACTATGGAGTATTACGCATCCATCAGAAAGGATAAATACCCAACTTTTGTATCAACCTGGACAGGACTGGAAGAGATTATGCTGAGTGAAATAAGTCAAACAGAGAGAGTCAAGTATCATATGGTTTGACTTACTTGTGTAGCATAAGGAATAACACAGAGGACATTGGAAGATGGTGAGGAGAATTGAGTTGGGGGAAACTGGAGGGAGAAAAACCATGAGAGACTATGGACAAGCTGAGGGTTTTGGAGGGGAGGGAGGTGGGGGGGTTGGTTGAGCCTGATGGTGGGTATTACAGAGGGCATGTATTGCATGGAGCACTGGGTGTGGTGCATAAATAATGAATTCTGGAACACTGAAAATAAAATAAAATAAAATAAACAGAAAAAAGAGAGAGAGAGAGAGAGAGAGAGAGAGAGAGAGAAAAGAAAAGAAAAAGTGCATGTAATAATATATAAAAGAGCCCAGAAGGAATCCAAAATTTCCAAGTAAGTATGGTGGATACCTTCTTGGCCCACAACATCCTTTATCCTCCCTCATGTCTGTGTTCTGGGAGAATGACCCAGATGGATTCAATCACTGGACTCCCCAGTCCTCTGGTATTCACCATGGGAACCAGAATACTATACAGAAGACAGGAAACAAAAATGAAACAAACAATACAGTATAGGTTAACTAAATAGAATTTAAAAATAAATAAATAAATAAAAGGAATCCAAAGCCAAAACAACAAACAAACAAAAAACCCGGGATACTTGTTTTTCTGGCTCCCTATCTACTGCAATACTGTTAAAGGACAGGGCTTGAGTCAGAAAGACTTCTCCATTCAGCTCTTTGTTTCCAGTCACTGCTCCCCTGCCTTACCACTCATGCCCAGTGGGGTCTCCCTGATGGTACTATTTTTGGAGTAGGACACCATCCTTTCTTGCTATTTCTAATCCATTCCCACACCTTTCAATGTGCAAACTTTCTTTTAATTGTAACATGACTATCTGTTTCTTTCAGGGCTCTGACTTTTACAGAAAGGAATTAGAAAAGGCCTAAGGAAAGTAGAAACTCAAGATGAGAGTTTAGTTTGTTTTTTCTCATTTCAATGAGACTAATAGGACTTAAAAAATTATTTATTTATTTGAGAGAGAGAGCAGAGAGCACAAGCAGGAGAAGGGGAGAGAGTAGTGAGAGGTGCAGAGGGAGAGGGAGAAGCAGACTCCCCACTGAGCAGGGAGCCTGACTTTGGGCTTTGTCCCAGGACCCTGAGATCATGACCTAAGCCAAAGGCAGATGCTTAACTGACTGAGCCACCTAGGCACCCTGAGATTAATAGGATTCTTGAATGGTACTGACCAACTCCATAAAAATAGTTGGCTTTATTATCAGCAAGTGTTGTTGGACACATTATCAAATACAATAGAAGTTTCAAGGAAAAAAAAATCCTATTTATCTCACTTTGGTTCACAATTTAGCTGTATTACTAAATCACTGATATGTTGATTAGAGAAGCATATTACAATAAACCTACTTAGTTTTTGTTTTTTTTTTTTCTTAATAATGCTATTCTTTTTTTCCTTCATTAGCAAGAATTGTTGGTAGCTCTGAGCCTTCCCTTTGAGTCTGTCCTACTCTGCTCAAGATCTTTCCCTCTCCAGTTCTAGAGGTTAATGACCTACTATTTTGATAATTGACTCTGCTAAACTTAGTCATAAAACAAGGACATCCCAAAGCCCCCAAATTCTAAAAATAGTAACATTTTAAAGCCCTTATATAGTAAGTTGAATTTGCTCACCTAAACATCTCAAATTCTAATCCCTGGAATTTATAAATGTTAACTGATTTGGAAAAGTGTCCTTAAAGATGCAAATAAGTTAAGAATATTGAGATGGGGAAATAGCTCTGGATTGTCTCAGTAGGCCCTACATGTCAACACAATGTTCTTATAAAATAGAAGTAGGTTTCACACAGAGGATACAATGTAGGTGATGTGAGAATAAAGTCAGGGATATGGCCACAAACCCAGGAATGCTGGGGAAGCACCAGAAGACAGAAGAGAAAAGAAATAACTTGTTCCATAGAGCTTCCAGAAAGAATGTGTACCCACCAGACATATCTACCTAGAGACTTAGGTATGTCTTGAGAGGTAGACTTGAGAGAAGGTAGACTTGAGTGAATAAACTGATGTTTTAAACTACCAGATTCATGGTTGTTTACTAAAGCAGCCATGGGAAACAGATACACCCTTATTATGTGTTAAGTACCATTCTGTGCACTGTTCGTGAATAAAATAAGGTACTTACAAAAACTCTAAAAAGTATGTGCTATTGTTAGGGCCCTTTTACAGATAAAGAAAGAAAGATACAGAGAAGGTAAGCTGCCCAAAGTCACACTGATGGTAAGTAACAGAGATGGGATATGAACTCAGGCAGTCTGGCTCCAGAGGTCTCACTCAACCACTGCATCATGTTGTGATTCACAAAAGAGTCAGTCTTTTTAACCATCAATGTAAAACAGTGGAAAAACACCATCTTTGGTATTGTGAAACCGGTTTTCATATGTTTGTCACCTTGGCAAAGTCATTTAACTATGAACTATAAAGTGAGAGTAGACTGTCCAGTCTTCTCCCATCTATTTCTCTCCTTATACATAAGACTCTGCTTGTTATTACTTCTCACACATTTTTAGATATCGTTCTTTTGAATATTTATTTCATTTGGTACTTGCATTTATTCATTCTTTACTTTGGATAAAGTAAGGCAAAAATTTTTCCAATAAATGGCATTTGATCTCCCGATCTCCCAAACCAAAGAATCAGAATTTCATAATAGCAAAAGCCACCACTGAAGTAAATACAAAATTTTTCTGACATTTTTCAACAAAAACAATATTAATAAATCTTTGTAAATATTTTCTAACTGAAGTAAATATGTTGATAAAAATTCCATAATGTTAGCCCTTTTAAAAGCTCTTAAATAAAAAGAAAATCATATAAACTTTGATTTTATGACAACTGATATAACATCAGATGAGTAAAAGATCTTGTGAACAATCACACTGTAAACTGGTAAGGCCTACATAAATGAAAAATCTTTTCCTTTACATTTTCTTTTCTTTAACATTAGCAGTTTTCTAGCCCACCAGGATTTCTAGTCCCCCAAATTTCAGGACAATTAGAAAAGTACATGATTGGAAATTGAAAGACTCCTCAGCATTTTGTTTTTGCTTTTGTCTTTGTTTTCTTTTTCTCCTTTTGGTAAGGTTAAAATATATATATAAAAGGTGGAGAAGGGAAAGATACTCTTTTTTTTGGGGGGGGGAGATAGTCTTAGTAACTTTTTCTTATGAGCTCTTAATAATAATATCATTATAGTAACCTCTTTCAGAATTTTAATGTAGATTTTACAAATAAGAAGCAAACTGTTTTGAATTATTTTAAAATCCCATTTACTAATATCAGCAAACTCATTTTAAATCAAGTGAAATCTCACTTCTTTGTAAGTAGACTATGTTTATCGTTCTTCCTAGTTTTTCCTGCTTGATATATGTCATCATTTTGTCAGCAGTTAAATAGTCCCATGCTTCAAGCTTTTTTCTTTTATTAATATTAAGTTAATATGAGCAAAATCTTCCCTCAGGAAGGCAGAGAAAATCAGTGTACTCTAATATTTTAAGTAATACTTGGTGTTCTTACATTTCTTTTAGCTACACCAGACTATATAATTGCTTTTGTTGAATTTTCTGTCCCTAACTTTCTAAATTTCTGCTTTGAATAGTGTTTGGAGCAAGCTTGAGTAAAACTTTGAAATAATGGATTGAGATGTTCATAAAGCAAAACAACACTTCCTAATATTTTAAGATCGAGTAATAGATATCCCTAATCTGGATGAAACCTAAAATTCCCAGTTTGCCAAGACCATATAGTGAGAATATGACTGAACTAGTATTTGACCTCTGGTGCCCATCACTCTTAAGTACACTGGACTTTGGTATGATAAGTAGACATAGTCAAAATGACAATACAGACTTTTTGTTTGTTTGTTTGTTTTTGCAATGAGTTATCCCTTTGCAATAGTTTTAGAGCATGGATGTTCTTTTTAAAATTTATTTTGGCAATATATCTTGTACAGATTTATACCATGTGTTTTTTTTTTACCATTAAAATCTAGCAATACATACCTGGAACTATTTTCATCATACCTTTGTTTTCTGTTTCCAACTTAGCACAATAACGTATTAGTTTTGCAAATAATAATGAAATCTACACATTTCATTTACTCATTTATTCCACATTTATTTATTGGCTATTACATCCATAGCACTGAACTTGTTAACATTCAAGGAGCATAGCAATAAATTAGAGCTTCTGCTTTCTAGTAGTTGGGAAATAGAAGAGACACATTTATTACTAAGAAACAATATCCTGAGTGCTATAATAGCTATGTAAGAAAATTCTGCCAGGGACATAGAAGGGATAGTGATTAAAGGCCTTATAATTGAATAGTACTCTGTAGATTTCTTGGCACCATCACATGTACTGGTTTATTTAATCCTTACAACAATTCAATGAAGTAGTTAATGCAGATATTATTTTTAATACTTAACAAGGGAAGAAAATGTTAAGTGTCCAAAGTATTGAGATTCCAATGGAAACAGCTGGAATCTCATAATAAAAGATTTATTTCTGCTTTTACATTACCTATTTTTTATCTTTGATATATAAATTTAAAACCACAGAATGCTATTTTATTTCAATTTAAAATAGTGAGTAGTAAAATATATTAAACCTTGCTAGGTGGATACCTACAAATAACAACAAAAATGATGTAAGGCAACCATTCAATCCAGGAAGAGTCAGAAAGCACCAAGTACATGGCATTGTGAAAGCTGCCTTGTGTAATTTTGAGAAGAAAAAAATGAACATGAGATATTCAGAATGATAATTAGAAAAAATCATTTCTGAATAGCTTCAACATGTGCCTGCCTGAAGGCAAGAAGCTAGATCAGATAGTCTCCCAGGATCCTGTTTTCCTTTCTCCCTAGAACCAAAGTCAAGCTCTGTAAGAATCTTTGGCATGAAGTACATAAATTCTTTAAGCCACTTGGGTGCTGTTTTGAGCATTATACATGCACTGCATGTGCTAATGGTCCTCTCTAAGTGCCTAATTCACTCTCAGGCAGGGACTTGAGTGCACAGAAGAACAAAATTATGCAATTGGCTAGAACCTTTTAGATTCATTCTCACTAATGGAGTGAGTATGTAAAAGCAAAAAAAAAAAAAAAAAAAGAGAAAGAGAGAAAGAAAGAAAGAAACTAAAAGAAATAAGTACAAAATAATGATGAAAATGAAAAGAGTAAATTATATTAACAAAAAGTATGCAGTTTGTATTGTAGCCTAGAGTTTTTAAAAGTGGCGATGAAACAGTAAAAGTAAATGATTTTTATGAAAAGGAAGGAATGGATATTAAAAGCTTGCATTTACTTTTAAAGTAATTTTACAAATATCAACTCATTTAAGGGAAAGGAATTTATAACCCATCAAAAGAAAGAAAAAAAAGCTTTAAATAAGTCATATGGAACTTTTAGAGAAACATCTTAACATAAAGGATAAATATTAAAGATTAAAATTCATAAATTTGAGGAGACATAGGGAGCATGGGAATGGTTTAAACAGAGACTTTGAGAGAAATTTTTAATACAAGTCTTATGAAATGAAACTTTTAAAGTGAAAGAGGGTCAAAAAAGTATAATAGTGATTGACACTCAAATAGCTAGATCTGAACCCATAGGATATATGAAGCATAATCTCTAGAATATAAGATGGAGGATAAGGATGTTTTTGTCTTGATCACAGATATACATCAAGTGCCTCAGGTATATTACAAAGGGGGCTGTGACAAGAACTCTAGATCTTCAGTATTCCAAATGGAACAACCTAAAGCAATGATGTTCTGTTCATTTACAAATGAAGTGTTAAGAAAAAAGAAGCTAATTACATATAACATCACTGAAGCCCACTAGTGTACACAGTCAAGACATTCTCTTGCTATCTTTCTGAAGCTGATGTGTGCTACCTATTACACTTCCCATCTGCCCTATTGAAGCCAGTGTATACAAAAACAACAGGAGACACCCCATGTTTACCTGGCCTTGGTAGCCAAAGTGCCTGGTATTCCTGAACTTCAAAGTAACAATTAGATAACAATCAGAAGGACAGGTCTTGGCAGGGTACAGCACAGATAATAAAACATACCTCCAATTTTCCTGTGAAAAAGACCTATTTACTTATCCTGGAGCTTCAGCTTGAGAACAGACTCCAGGTTTCACACACATCAATAGGCTATTGAAAAGTTCCCAGGGAATGTAAGAAGGGAGACACCATTCTTTTGCACCCCCTTGGCCTTGCTACACCTTGATAAGAACTTCCAGAAAAAGGCTTATCTGGAGCTCTTATTTTTGCCTAGGGAATATCTCCAGATTGAGAGATCTGGAAAATAGAAGGGTTAACAAGTGGGGCCTCATAGTATTGTATATATTTGAATGCTTTAAAAGTTGCTGTTTGAGGCATGTCTGACTTCCAATCAGCCTGAAGCTTCATAGAAAATGAGATTCTTCACCCTGGAACAAGGACACATCTTAACACACCCTCAACAATGAAGACATATCAAGAATAAATCAGGTTGTTTAGACAAACACAAAGGTTTGAGAGAAAAATGGTGAACTAATACAAGGGTTAATGAGAAATTTCATCACCAAATAAGGTCTCTCCGTCAAGACTCAAGGATATAGCTGTTTTGTGTAATACATAAAAACAAACACAAAAAGTCAAAGCAAAATGAAGAAAGAGAAAAATATGTTCCAAAAGAAAGAATAATACAAAATCTCAGAAAAAGACCTTAATATGATGGAGGTAAGCAAACTACCTGGTTTAAATAAATAAATAAATAAAGTAAGTAAGTAAGCCATGGCCATAAAGATGCTCACCAAACTCAGAAGAAGAATGGATGGATACAATGAAAACTTCAACAGTGAGTTGGAAAATATAAGAAAGTACCACTGAAAAATATAAAAACTGAACTGAAAAATACACTGGAGAGGTTCAACAGCAGACTGGAATGTATCAATGAGCTGGACGACAAAGGATTTTGGAACATACCCAGAGCACCATAAAGAAAAGAGAAGGAAAAAAAAATAGGTGAAGATAATTTAAGAGACCTGAGAAAACATCAAACAGAGTAATTTCTGTATTTATAAGGGTCCCAAGAGAAGAGAAAGAGAAAGGTACAGAAAACTTACTTGAAGAATAATGGCTGAAAACTTTCATAAGGTACGGAAAAAAACAGGTCTCCAAATTCAGAATGCATGAACAGTCACAGATAAAATAAATAAACTCAGAGTGACACCAAGATATATTATAATTAAAACATGAAAAGTTAAAAATAAAGAGAGAATCTTAAAACCATCAAGAGAAAAGTAACTTGTCATGTTCAAGAAAAATTCGATAAGTCTTTCAGCAGATTTTTCAACAATAAGTTTGTAGGCCAGAAGGGAGTGGCATGACATATTTAGAATGCTGAGCAAGGAAAAAACAAACAAACAAACAAAAAACTGCCCATCAATAATACTCTACCTGGTCACAACTGAAGGAGAGATAAAGAGTTTTCCAGATAAGAAAAAGTCCAATCATCCACACTAACCTGGCCTTACAAGAAATGTTAAAGGGATTTGTTTAAGCTGAAAAGAAATGATACTGTTTAAAAACAAGAAAAAAATATGAATGTGAAAATATCCCTTGGAAAAGTAAACATATAAAGGTGGTAGGTATAAGCTAATATGAAGATTAAAAGATAAAAGTAGTAAAATAGGGAATATAGTCAATAATATTGTAATAATGTTGTATGGTGGTAAGCACTGAATAATATGCAGAATTGTTGAATCAATATGTTGTGCATTTGAAACTGATATAACATTTCATATAAATTATACTTTAATAAAAAAGAAGTAAGATTAACTAAAACCACAATAATTAGTTAAAGAACACATAAATTATAAAGAAGTAAAATGAGGGGTACCTGGGTGGCTCAGTTGGTTAAGACTGTTGATTTAGTTCAGGTCATGATCTCAGGGTCATGAGATTGAGCCCTGTGTCAGGCTCTGTGCTGGGTATGGAACGTGTTTGAGATTCTTTCTCTTTCCCTCTCCCTCTATCTCCTCCTTCATGTTCTCTCTCTCTCTTTCTCAAAACAAACAAACAAACAAACAAGACCCTAAATTTTGCACTAAAAACAAAATGGGAGGGTAAGTAAAAATGTGAAGTTTTGCAATGTATTTAAATTTAAGTTGCTATCAACATAAAATAAACATGTATATATGATGTTATACATGAACGTCACAGCAATCACAAAACAAAAACTTATAGCAAACACAAAAAAGGATCTAAACATAACACTAAAGAAAAACATTATAACACAAAGAAAGAAAGATAAAAAAAGAAACAGAATAACTACAAAAAGAGCCAGAAAACAATGAACAAAATGATAGTAAGTACATACCTATCAATAATTGCTTCAAATGTAAATAGACTATATTCCCTAATCAAAGACACAAGACTGAATCAGGAAGAAATATAAAATCTGAGTAGACTGAATACTAATAAGGAGGTTGTTTCAGTCTCAAAAACCTCCTAAAAAAGCAAAAGTCCTCAACCCAAAACCTTCACCGGTGAATCTACAAAACATTGAAAAAAGATTTAATATCTATTGTTCTCAAACTCTTTCAAAAAACTGGAGAGAACATTTCCAAACTCATTTTATGAGAGCAGCATTATTTAATACCAAAACAGGACAAAGACAGTATAAAAATAAAAGCAAAAAATCATAGCTCAATATCCTTGATAAACACAGATATAAAAATCCTCAACAAAATATTAACAAATCAAATTCAGCAATAGATTCAAAGGATCATACACCATGATCAAGTGGGATTTATTTCATGAATGCAAGGATGGCTCAGTATCCACAAATGAATCAATGTGATACACTATGTTAACAAAATGAAAGATAAAAATTGCATGATTATTTCAAAAGCAAAAAAAAAAAAAAAAAGTTGACAAAAAGCAACATCTACTTATAAAAACTCAACAAAGTGGGTGCATAGGGAAGGTACTTCAATATAATAAAGGCCATATATGACAAACTGATAGGTAATATCATGCTCAGATCAGGAACAAGACAAGGATGCTCATTCTTGCCACTTTTGTACATTGAAAATGGTAGCCAAAGCAATCATATAAGAAAAATAAATAAAAGGCATCCAAGTTATAAAGAAAAAAGCAAAACTGTCACCATTTGCAGTTGACATGATAAAATACAGAAAATCCTAAAGACTTCACCCAAAAATTGTTAGCTAGAACTAGCAAATGAATTTAATAAAGCTTCAGAATATGAAATTAATATACAAAAATCTGTTTTGTTTCTATACACTAATAATGAACTATCAGGAAGAGAAACCAAGAAAGCAATTGCACTTACAATTGTGTCAAAAATAATAAAATACTTAGGAATAAATTTAACCAATGAGGAAAAAAACCTCTACATTAGAAAGTATAAGATATTAAAGAAAGAAGTTGAATAAAAGCCTAATAAATGGAAAGATATTCTGTGCTCATGGATTAGAATAATTAATACTGTCAAAATGTCTATAGTACCCAAAGCAATCTACACATTCAATGCAATCCCTATCAAAATTTTAATGGCAGTTTTTCACAGAACTAGAACAAAGTATCCTAAAGTTTGTATTGAACCACAAAAGACCCTAAATAGCCAAAACAATCTTAAAAATAAAAACAAAGTCCAATATATTCCATATGCTCCAATATGCTCCAATGCTATAGTAATTAAAAGGGGATGGTATTGGCATAAAAACAGAAACATAAATCAATGGAACAGAATGCAGAGCTCAGAAATATACCTGCACATATAATGTCAATTAATATATGGCAAAAGAGGCAAGAATATACAGTGAGGAAAGTATAGTCTTTTCACTAAATCATGTTGGGAAAACTGGACAGCCACCTGTAAAAGACAGAAACTGGCAAACTGTCCTATACCACACACAAAAATATTAGCTTATAATTTATTAAAGCCAGAACTTAAATCATAACTGTTCTAAATATATATATATATGTATATGTACATATATATATGTATGCAGTAAACTCCCATTAATCTTAGAGATTTGTTGTTTTTGTTGTTGCTATTTTTTGTTTGTTTGTTTGTTTTGGATCTGACTCCAAAGACAAGCACAAAAAAAGCAAAATAAGTAAATAGGACTACAACAAATTAAAAGCTTCTACACAGCAAATAAATAAATAAATAAATAAATAAATAAAATGATCTACTGGATGGGATAAGATATTTGCAAATGATATATTCACTAAGGGGTAAATATTCAAAATATATAAAGAATTCATAAAACTCAATCACAACAAATATAAAATAGAAACTCTGATTAAAAAATTGGCAGAGGATCTGAATAGGCATTTTCCCTAAGAAGACATATTGATGGTCAAAAGGCACAGGAAAAGATGTTCAACATCACTAAATGTCAGCGAAATTCACATCAAAACCACAGTAAGATATCACCTTACACCTGTCAGAACAATCTATTATGCAAAAGATAAAAAAAAACAACTTTTGACAAGGATGTTGAGTAAAGGAAACCCTGGTCCACTGTTTTTTGGGAATGTAAGTAGGTTCAGACACTGTGGAAAACAGTATTATAATTCCTCAAAAAATGAAAAAAAACCTACCATAAGATCCAGCAATTCTACTTTTGGGTAGCTATCCAAAGAAAATGAAAACACTAATTTGAAAAGATATGTGTGCTTCTATATTCATTGAAGCATCATTTACAATACCCAAGATATGGAAACAACCTAAATATTCATGATAGATAGATAGATAAAGATGATGTGATGTATATACACACACAATGGATATTGCTCAGCCATTAAAAAGAGTATAATGTTGCATTTGCAACAATGTGGATGGACTTTCAGGATATTACATTATATGAATAAGTAAAAAAAAAAAAGGCAAATATTGTATAAATCCAGTTATATGTGGAATCTAAAAAACAAAACAAAACAAAACCAAGGCTCATAAGTACAGGTAATAGATTGGTAGCTGTTAGTCAGATGAGGGTTGGAGTACAAAATGGGTGAAGGGGATCAAAAAGTACAAATTTCTAGTTATAAAATAAAAAAGTCCTGGGGATGCAATGTACAGTAGGAGGAATATAATTAGTAAGATCATGTTAACTTTGTAGAATGACATATAGTATCTAGATTAAGGGAGATGATCATGTCACAATGCATACAAATGTAAAATCACTTTGTTGTACATCTGAAATTAATATATTATATATTTATTATACTTCAATAAAAATAAGCTAATTATATACAAATGTTTTAATGTTAATAGTAAAAATAAAAAAATAGATAAATTGTTTATTACAAATATTTCAAGAGAAAGGGAAATTATGAAATCTGCATAATAATGAATAATTATTATATGAATGTTCTGAGCTCTCAGGAAAGAAACACTATTGATAGTATAAAATACATTAAAACTTAATCCTTAAGGAAAAAATAACATATATTCTGTATTGATATTTGGGATTCCTTTGGAAAAAAACATAAAGAAAAAAACCCTGTCCTTGTGAGGCTCCCAGTTTAGCAGAGAATGACATTCAATAATAAAGATAATCACTAAATGGTATCTTATGGTTAGAAGATGATATGTTCCATTAATGAAAAATAGAACAGATAAAGACACCACTAAGAAAGAGAACTACAGGCCAATATCCCTGATGAAAATAGATATAAAAATTTCAATAAAATACTAGCAGGCTGAATTCAATAATATATTAAAAAATAATTTACCACAATCAAGTGGGATTTATTCCTGGATTACAAGTGTGGTTCAATATTTGCAAATCAATCAATGTGATACATCACATTAATCAAAGAAGGAATAAGAACTATATGGTCATTTCAATAGAGCAGAAAACTCAACACCCAGAAAATGAATAATCCAATCAAAAAATGGGCAGAAGACACAGACATTTCTCCAAATAAGACATTCAGATGGCCAACAGACACATGAAAAGATGCTCAACATCACTGGATCATCAGGGAAATGCAAATCAAAACTACAATGAGATATCTCCTCACACCTGTCAGAATGGCTCAAATCAACAACACCAAAAACAACAGGTATTGGTGAGAATGTGGAGAAAGGAGGACTCTCTTGCACTGTTGATGGGAATGCAATCTGTTGCAGTCACTCTTGAAAACAGGATGGAGGTTCCTCAAAAAGTTAAAAATAGAGCTACCCCATGATCCAGCAATTCCACTACTATTTACCCAAAGAATAAAAAAATGCTGGTTTCAAGGGATACATGCACTTGGATGATTATAACAACAATATCTATTATGCACAATAGCCAAATTATGAAAACATCCCAGGTACTCATCAACTGATAAATGGATAAAGATGAAGTCATGTTTGTGTGTACATATATGTATACATATAATTGTATATATGTACACACAAACAAAACATACAATGGAATATTACTCAGCTACAAAAAAAATGAAATCTTGCCATTTACAACAATTTGGTTAGAGATAGAGAATATTATACTAAGTCAGTCAGAGAAAGACAAAAACTATATAATTTCATTCATGTGGAATTTAAGAAACAGCACAAATGAGCAAAAGTGGGGTGAGAAAGAAATAGACAAACCAAGAAACAGACTCTTAACTATAGAAGACAAGCTGATGGTCACCAGAAGAGAGGTGAGTGGGCAGATGGGTGAAATAGGTGATGAGGATGAAGGAGGGGCACTTGTGATGAGAATCAGGTGTTGTATGGAAGTGGTCAATTACTATATTGCACACTTGAAACTAATATTACACTGTATGTTAACTAAGTAGAATTTAAGTGAAAACTTAACAAAAATAGAACAGAGTCAGGAGGGTGGCGAATCTAGGGTTCGGGTGTAAAAGTGGTCGCTTATTGGGCAGTCAAGATTGACTTTGCAGAGAAAGTGGTATTTTGAGCAATGACTTGAAAGAGATAAAGTCTTCTGACAAATTATTGTCTTCCAAAACTCTATCTCTTCTAAGCAAAGAGCATAGATATAACTAGTTTCTAACATGGCGTTACTTAGTAGATTTAGAATGAATAAGGAGTCTCTGACTGGAGTCAAGGAGATAATAGAATAAAAATTCAGAAAGCTAACAAAGGTCTGTTTTAGTTTGGGCAGCCATAACAAAATAGCACTGACTGGGTTGCTTAAACAACAGAAATTTATTTTCTCACAGTTTCATGGGCTGAAAGTCCAATATTAGGGTGCTAGCACTGTTGAGTTCTGATGAGAGATGTCTTCCTGGGTTTCAAATGACCACCTTCTGTCTGTGTCTTAACATGGCAGAAGGAAAAAGAATGAATTTTCTGACATCTCTTCTTATAAGGGCACTAATCTCATTATAAGAACCCCACCCTCATGATGTCGTCTAAACCCAACAATTTTTCAAAAGCCTCATTTTCAAATATCATCACGCTGTAGTAGAGGGAATCAACATATAAATTGTGGGAAGATACAATTCAACCCACACCGGGATCAGATCTTACAATGTTTTCTAGGTCATGGTTAGGTCTTTGGCTTTTACTTTGAGTGAAATGGAGAATCATTGCTTGGCTTGGGCCAGAGAAGAAGTAAGAATTAGTTCACATTTTATAGGACCTATGCAACATCTGTTTTATTTTTTTCTTTTTCTTTTAAATGTTATGTTAGTCACCATACAGTACATCATTAGTTTTTGAAGTAGTGTTCCATGATTCATTATTTGCATATAACACCCAGAGTTCATTACAACATGTGCCCTCCTTAATACCCATCACTGGTATTATCACCATCCCCTCATGCCCCACCCCTCTGAAAAACTCAGATTGGTTCCCGGAGTCAGCAACCTCTCGTGGTTCATCTCCCCCTCTGATTTCCCCCCTTCAGTTTTCCCTTCCTTCCTCTAATGTCTTCTGTGCTATTCCTTATGTTCCACATATGAGTAAAACCATATGATAATTGTCTTTCTCTGCTTTACTTACTTCACTTAGCATAATCCCCTTCAGTTCCAACCATGTTGATGAAAATGGTGGGTATTCATCTTTTCTGATGGTTGAGTAATATTCCAGTATATGTATGAACCACATCTTCTTTATCCATTCATCTGTTGAAGGGCATCCCAACTCCTTCCACAGTTTGGCTATTGTGGACACTGCTGCTACGAACATTGGGGTTTATGTGCCCCTTCATTTTACTACATCTGTATCTTTGGGTAAATACCCAGTAATGCAATTGCTGGGTCGTAAGGTAGATCTATTTTTAACTTTTTGAGGAACTTCCACACTGTTTTCCAAAGTGGCTGCACCAGCTTGCATTCCTACCAACAGTGTAAGAGGGTTCCCCTTTCTACACATCCTTGCCAATATTTGTTGTTTCCTGTCTTGTTAATTTTTTGCCATTCTAACTGGTATAAGGTGGTATCTCAATGTGGTTTTGGCTTGAAATTCCCTGATGGCTAATGATGTTGAACTTTTTTTATATGTGTCTGTTAGCCAGACACATAATATATCTTCTTTGGAGAAGTGTCTGCTCATGTCTTCTGCCCATTTTTGACTTGATCATTTATGTTTGGGTGTTAAGTTTGAGAAGTTCTTTATAGATCTTGGATACAAGTCTTTTATCCATAATGACATTTGCAAATGTTCCCCCCCTTTCCATGGGCTGCTTTTAGTTTTGCTGACTGTTTCCTTTTGCATCATCTATTTTTTTTAAAGATTTTATTTATTTATTTGACACAGAGAGAGAGAGATCACAAGTAGGCAGAGAATCAGTCAGAGAGAGAAGAGAGGGAAGCAGGTTCCCTGCTGAACAGAGAGCCTGATGTGGGGCTCTATCCCAGGACACTGAGATCATGACCTGAGCTGAAGGCAGAGCCTTAACCCACTAAACCACCCAGGCACCTGCAGTGTCTATTTTAGAAAGAGATTGTAGAGAAGACTAGAAGAACTTGAGACCTAGTGGTTATTACAGCAAATGAAACTTGACACAATAACAACTCAGATCCGAGTTAAGAGATTAACAGGTGAAGAGACTGAGAGAAATGGCTAAAATCTAAATGATAGCACGATTTTCAGATGGATATGTTGGTGAGAGAAAAAGTGATTTTAGAATTTTTCTAACTGGGCAACTGAGAGAATGAAGCTATCATGAAAATAAATCTGTAAGTTATTAGCTTTTGCTCTATGTTAAACCATGAGATCAATGAGATCATCAAAAGATTATTTATAAATAGAACAAAAAATAAGACTAAGAATTAACACTAACCAGTGTTGAGAGAAACAAAAGGCGTCAGAAAAGTAAGTTAGTTGAAGAATAATATAATATCGTATTCTGAACCATGTGAAAAAATGCCTTATCAATGGTACTAAATACACCATACTTGGCTCATATGCTGTGTAAGATATTTTATTGAGAACTGATAATGTGAATGGTCAATGTGGGTAGTATTAGTGATCTCAAGGAGGCCAGTTTTTATGCAGATGTGACAGAGAATACTCAGGGACTTCAGGATAAGGGAAAGAGATAGAAATTAGACTGAGCAAAGGAATACATCATGTCATCAAGGAGAAAGTGATTCTTGACAAGAGCTTTGAAATTAGCAATCAAGAGGAAATTGGAAAGAATGCCAGGTAGAGAGAATAGTACAGGTGAACGACTGGTGAGAAAGATCAGGTAATATTTTCAAAATTGTGAGAAATTTGAGTTGGGTCCAATGTAGTGTGAGGATGGCAGCAGAAAAGTTAGATGGAAGACAGCTAATGAGTTTGACTTCTATTGTAAATGAAATGAGACTTGCTGTAGAACTTTATTTCAGGTAGGAATATATTTATGCACACATACACACACACAATCATAGAGATGTAGTAGAGAGATGTGGGAGATGTGGGAGAGAGAGCTCTTCATTCTTTGCATCACTTCACCACTTTGAGCGAATAAAAACTGAAAGGTAGATTGCAAAGTCGTCAAAAGTTGGGAATCAGAGACAGAGAGATCAGGGTTCAACTCTTATCCCATTCTACAACATTTTCTGCTCTAAATGTAACTAGAAAAATTGTGACTATTTCCCCTGACATTGCAGAATAGTATCACTATCTGAGACCATGCTAGCTAATGTAGTGTACTTACTTCAGGAAGTGTTTCATTGTATTATTTACCAAGTAATATTACTGAATTTTTAAACCAAAATGGATTAAATATTACTTGAACTACTGAGAGTTCACAGAAAGTAAATACACTTATTTGCCTGCATATGAGTCATTTATGAAGAAAAAAGGTTTGATGAGCCTGAGAAAGTGATGCTATAATTATAAAACAATCAGAACTTATAAATAATTAAAATATTTTAGCCAAATACATTGTGTGTTTGCATGTGAATATCTGTGTGTATTCAAGAGAATATAAACCATCCTCACTTTTATTAGTTCAACTGAAACTTATGAGAGTAACCCTATTGCCCTTTTCACCTTAATTGGGATGGAATTGAGTGGAGGAAAACTACAAAAAGACATTACAGTAAAAATTTATCTTAGAGCAAAATGTTGTATTCAAAAATAATTTTAAGAATAAAAGTTGAAAATTAAAAATAGGTAAAAATCACACTTACATTAACCCATCACATATAGTTATTATATGCAATATAAGAATATATCGAAGAAACAAAACATGTTCATTTGTCATTTAAACACATGGACATGGTTTTAAGAATATTACAAAGACATATTCTATTCAGGGCTTTGTGAACTATGTGGGCACATAATACATCACAGATTTTCCTCAGGCAGCACGTTTTCTAATTGAGGGAGCAGCAGAAACAGGAGCTGACAATCTACAAGGCACACCTTCCTATAACATAGTAATTGAGATCTGTATAGAAGAATAGTGTAGGGATGGTGGAAGAAGTATATTTATCTGGGCTTAAATGACAAGATTTGAATAGGTAGAACAGAAGAAACTGAACACAGCAAATCAGGAAAGTGGGTCACAGGAAATCTGGCCTGATCATTGACTAGGGGGTAGACCCATTAGGAATGGCAGATTAACAGAAGAGAGAGCTTTGAAAAACTGAGTAACAAGTTTAGATTAAATGTGACATAAAAAAATGGAGTCAGATTACAGTGTGTGCAGGATTGCCTTCAAAAACTTGCTGTGTTTTCCAGGCAATTTTCTGTATTGTGGTTTGGAGCACAAATCAGAAACTCCAAAGAAGAAGCTATATCCATGAATCCTTAAGAAAAAAAATTAAGCTCACTATAACATCTTGCAGCGTGAAGTTGGAAAGATTGACAATTGTTAAATAAACACAATTTTTGTCTCTACTTCCAAGTTCCCAGTATATTGTTTTTTTACTGTCTTACCTCTAACAATGTTTATTTCACTTTGGTACAGCTTTCCTATTTTGACTCTGCCTGTCTCAAGTTTTTACTCTCAGACTGTATGCTTCAGGGCAAAGACTATCAACTTCTCATTTTCTACAATGTTTGGTGTCCTGTATCCCAGTGACAAACTGAGAATAGAAGCTGAAGAAGAAAGTTAAATGAGAACTGAATTTCACCTTACTAAGCATCAAGAATCATTACTTTTCATACAAACAAAAAAAGGTGTTTATTTTAATTCATTAATCTAAAAACATATTTTATTTGCTACTATCAATAAAATAAAAAAGTATTGTTATTGGAAAATCTAATGCATATTGTCTAAAGAAAAGTAGAATGCAGTGTGAGAAAGCTCTTGAGAGACAGATTTCCAGCTGAATTTGGAGAGGGTATATAACTAAAACAGATGGATGGAAAGAAAAAAAAAATAAATAAAATAAAGACTTTCTTGCAAAATGACGAGATCTGTGTAGGTTTGTAATTTGTCATCCTTTCTCTCCTTAATGTATTGTGCATAACCATTAGCAGCACATTTCAGTAGGACAGATTTAAACACAGTATGTTTTGCCACGCAGAATGTGTTGCTACTTTTATGATTCCAAAATGTACTGTGCCCCTGGAACTGCAAATGTTGTCATATTAAAACACTTGTCATTTGGATTTGCTGAAACAATAGCTTTTGCCAGAATTCGCTCTTTCTGAAAATGATTGCCTTTTAGGAGTTCTCACAAATAGATTTATTAGCTTTCACACTGAATAAACAACCAAGAGCTTGCTATGCAGATCGGCCCCAGAAGCTGTTATAGAGGATATATTTCCAACTTTTATGGCAACATCCTTTACTTTTATGTTCTACCCTCTCTTGAATTGATAAATTGAGTTTTGTTTAAAAAATACAAGAAAATGCAACAGAATCAAGCAGGACAATTTCTTCTGTTTCTTATAAACCTAATTCTTAGAGTTTCCTCGGTTTTAATGCAAACAAGCTTTTGAAGGAGCAGAAGTTTTCATGGTAAAGTTGCTAAAAATGAGAATTCAACAGGGATGGTTTGAGGTGAATTTAGGAATTAGTAACAAACAAGAACATCAGTATCATTTAGGAAATATGGTGTCCCTGTAACTTCCTCCTCCCACTGGTTTTTTTGCTGATTTGTATTCCTTTCAAGGCTGTTGGTTGCTGTTCTTAAGAAATAAGTAAGCATATAGAAATTTTATGACTTGAGATAGCATGCTGCTTGGGCAATTAAAATATTAAATTTTGTGAAACAAAATTCTTTATTACAGAGGAAACTTTAGATGTATAAAGAAAGAAAGGGAAGAGGGAATAAGTGAAAGAGAGGGAATGAAAGAGAGACAGAGAGGAAAAGAAAAATAAATTTCTAGGACCACACTAACGGATTTTCAGTATGGAGAAGGAAAGGTATATTAACTCTAGAGATGATTACATTTCACACTAGATAAAAAGTGCAGGTATTGCAGTTATGAATGCATCATATTGTGAGACTGTTCATATAAGTAGATTTCATACACTTATATTTTTTGTAGAATGGATGAGGAGTCAGGTTACTCAGTGTGGGATGTTTTCTCTTTATTTCCTGCCTGCCATGTTGTCTTGGCTGCCTGCTCCAGAGAATTCTCTTCTGAAATAGAAATAGAGTCCAAGGGGTGCTTGGGTGGCTCAGTGGGTTAAGCCTCTGCCTTGGGTCAGGTCATGATCTCAGAGTCCTGGAAGCGAGCCCTGCATCGGGTTCTCTGCTGAGGGGGGAGCCTGCTTCCCCTTCTCTCTCTGCCTGCCTCTCTGCCTACTTGTGATCTCTGTCTATCAAATAAATAAACAAAATCTTAGAAAGAAAGAAAGAAAAAGAAAGAAAGAGAATCCAAGAATCTCTAGGACTAGATATATACATGGGCCTAGTGCGGTATGTTTCATATATCTCTGCAACATGTTATGCTCCAAGGAAAATGTAGCACATTTAAATAACTACTTCCCATATTTTTAGTAGAAAATATGTTTTAATTAAAACAAAACAAACAAAAAAAATGCAGTATTCTGTGACTGGAACCCTATTGGCAAAGTTGAGGTTTTGTGATATATTTTCTCCAACTTCTGTGTCTCCAGTGTATTGAAAAATAATAAAAAACATTTATTCTGAACTAAATATTTAGTCTTTTTATCTTCAGAGAAGTCTCAGCTAGGCAGGGTCAGCACAGAAGATAAGGAGAAATGAAAAACCTCTTTAGTCTGAATTACTTGGTTCTCTCCACCCACAGGGAAATGGGATTAGTATAATAGACCTGAAATGTGTTCATGACATCTACTAGTAATGAACCCAGTGCAGTCACTATCCCAGTTGCATTCACTATCACCAGTTTCACTATACCAAACTCAAAGCCCAAACTTCCTGTAATATTTAAAATTCTGGTAATTACCAGTTTTTCATCATATATCCATATCTGAATCTAATAAAAGCTGTGCATCCTTGCCCTAGATAAGGACAAATGTGTACCTCTAACCTAGACATTAACAAAAGATGCCAGGACAAGGATCAGGAGATCTAGTTTTTGATTGACTCAGCGATTATATTCAGACATTTGGCCTCTAGGATTCAGCTCTATTTCTCATAAGGGAGAATGATGACAAAGATCAGTTTGAATAAAGTGTAAAAATAAGCATATCCAAAAATAAATGGCAGTTTATATGGAAATCAGAGAAATCCAAGACAAGAAACAAAAGATCTGGCTGGTAATGATATAGCTAGATGACAGATAGATAAATAGATACATACATACATACATACATACATACATACATGGTGGGAGCTGGTGTTGAGGGGAAGTGTTCAGTTTCCTGCCAAAGAACTAGAAAGCTGTTCTTTACAGGATTGAGAAAATTTGTCTAAATGAAACAAACAATATAGCAACCTTCCTTAATCTGTAGTTGTTTTGTATAAATAGCATCAAAATTTTTTATTTATTTATTTTTCTAATTTATTTATTTTCAGTGTTCCAAAATTCATTGTTTATGTACCACACCCAGTGCTCCATGCAATACATGCCCTCCATAATACAAAATTTTATATGCTGTTGGCATCTGCCTTCACATTATTTCTAAGAACATATAGTAAGGGAGAAATGAAGGGTAGGGAGGGGAAGAGACTGTTTTCACACATCTTTTACCAGAGGAGCTCTCTTCTCCAGAAGTGTGAAACAGTTCCACCCAATCAATAAGCCAAATATAAAGGAATGTCAAACAAGAAATAATTGAGACTGCAAAGCAAACCAAAAGTTTATTTTGGGGTCTTTAGGAATTTGAATTCAGGAGACACAGATCCAGGGGTACCCGAAATATGCTCTGAAGGGTGAGACGGGAGACACAGAGTTTATAAAGGCAAACACTGCAGACTTATATAAGCTGTTTTCCAAGGATTATGATTGGTGTAAGCAAAAATAATTAACATTGGTAGATACCATAATACACGTTACTATGCTAGTTTCTTGGTTGGAGTTTAGACTCATTCTGAGGATTACAACAGGACATAGCAGTTTGTGGTTGGCACAGTCCAAAAGTTCATGTTCTATCCAGGTATGGACAAGCATAAGACTAACCTCCCCAAAGGCCTGCAGGCTCCATTGACATTCCTGACTTCATTTCAGATATTTCTGTTCACAGGAGAAATTGATAAATTTGTACTCTCCATATTTTTAAGCAAACTGTTTCTAGTTCATGGACATTTTCCTTGCATGTTTTAGAGTGCATTATTTTTTTTTTCCTAGTACATGTTTGTTTGAGCGATCCATTCTAGGATGTTATAAGAATAATAGCAATCACATTAGGTGGCATTCATTTAACAATTACCATGTGACAATGCCATTCTAAACACTTTAAATTTATTAACTCACTTAACTTCACATAATCCTCAATTCAGATACTTTTAAAACCCCCAGTTTAGAGGTGAGGAAACAGTGTGTGGGTTCTGAGTAGTTTATTCAAATCCCAGAACTAATAAATGGCAAAGTCAATTCTGTGCAGCATGGTTAATTCAGATGGCTCAGCTGGACTGGTTAAAACAGAAGGATTACTAAACATGTGGAATTGCCATTGCCTCTCCAACACACACACACACACACACACGCATATACTATTTGTATGAGTTAATATATT
Organism: Mellivora capensis; assembly: GCA_004024625.1. Classification (NCBI taxonomy): domain Eukaryota; kingdom Metazoa; phylum Chordata; class Mammalia; order Carnivora; family Mustelidae; genus Mellivora; species Mellivora capensis. The sequence goes on along the minus strand of PISX010003628.1, from coordinate 4,883 downwards.
TGGTAATGATATGTCCCCCAATAATCAGCCCATGATTAAAGGAGCAAGACTGATACAAAGTGAAGGTCAAGCAAAGCTTTATTTCGCGCCAAGCATCAAGAATCAAACCGAATGTTCGGGGCCGCACCTCTTACAAGAGAGGGCAACCTTTCTCTGTTTCACAGACTAGCTTTTAAGGGCAAAGGCCATGTGGTTGGGCCTGGCCACGCACAGGTGGCCAATGAGACTGTAACACACAGAGGAAACTTCATAGTCATGCTAGGTCACACATAAGTGATCAATTATATTACAATTTACTCTATAGTAGACATTTGACCTAGTCTATCACCTTGATTACAATTGGCGCCCAAAGGGGGCCCAAAGGGCGGGGCCCATACTCCTTGATAACTAGGGAGACAGTATGCATCCCCCCACTGATCCGGATGTCTCCATCTGGCCTGACCCACCCTTGTATTTGGGCTTTGTTACCTGGGGCTGGTTTCCGGGACTTGTTTTTGAGTAAGTCCCTTGGGGGAAGGGGGGCAGGGAGAGTTTAAGGGTTAAATAACAAGGTTATTGTTTAACCTGGATGGAAGCCTCTGGCTAAATAGGTCCTTAAAGTAATGCCTAATTTTCTTTTGAATCTTGGCTCTGAATTCAGATTATAAAATTGAGGTACAGTGAAAAGGAAGGTTGTTGATGAGGAAAATGTAGATATGGGCATGAGATCTGGATTTTGATTGATGGAGAGCTGAAAAATATTGGCAGGTTCTGGGTACAAATAGTGTTGGTTCAGAACCTGAGAGACCAAGAACCACACAGATATGAGCATAAAGGCATGCTATTTCCCAATTCTAAGTGGTGTGGTGTTAGCAATGTCAACTCTCAGATCATACATGAGCATATGATAACTATTCTTACTTGAGCATTATTCTCATCCAGGATGTAAGAAGTAGTTGTATTTGTTTATTTATATCAATAATCATTTGAGAATGTTATGAAATGGACAATTTTATTTTCACTCCATAAGGGACCTACATTAAGAGAGCTAACAATTCGAAGAAATGAGCCAAGAGAGTTTATAAATCAGGGGACTTGGAAGGAAAAACAGAAACCGAATTAGGTATTTGAAATGAAGAATTTAAGAGAATTGGTTATGCGGGTGCTGAATAAACTGAATGAGTAAAAAAACAAAAACAAAAACAAAGGGGTTCCTGGGTAGCTGTTCAGTTAAGTGGCTGCCTTTGGCTCATGTCATGATCCCAGGGTCTTGGGTTCTAGCCTAACATCAGGCTCCCTGCACTGCCAGGAGTCTGCTTGCCCCTTTCCCTCTTCCTATGCTCGCTCTCTCTCTCTCTCTCTCTCTCAAATAAATAAATAAAATCTTAAAACAAAAACAAAAACAAAACAAAATAAAACAAAAAAATCTAAAAACTCTGAGGCAAGCTGGGAATAACTACAAGAAGAATCTATCATCCTTATATCTGGGGGCATAAAGGGGAAAGTTTGGGATTATCATAATATAGACTAGCAAGAATAGTCATGCAGAACAAAAACTCAGAACCTAAAGGAGCAGGTGTGAATGTGCTGCTGCAGGTACCAGGAGGATTTTCAATAATACTTGTCCTAGGAGAGAAAAAAGATCTGGAGCCTGGAACCAACTGTTTCTCCTGAGATGAAGACCACTGATTGAGGTGGTGGTGATATAAATAGCAAGCACAGGGCAGAAGGAAGACATTCTTCCTTTTGTTTACCTTGTAATCTCTTTACTCTGCTCCTCCCTCTTGTCAGAATGTAACAAGAAGGCAGTTTGCAGATTTTCAAACTCAGCATCATAATATAGAGATTAGCAAAGCTGACATGATGCAATGAGGTCTATACCTTAATAGTCAGGAAAATATGCTAATAGATATTTAACCTGCTTGTGATCCAGTTTTCTCATTTATGAGCTTCTGAATATTGTTACTACAGAAGCTACCTTAAGATGATGTTATAAATACTAAGTAAGCATTTATATATATATATAAATATAATATAGTGGTATGTAGTAAGTGCTTGTTAAATGTTAACTATTAAAATATGTTTTATTCAAAGAGTTCCCTAAAATATATGGAAGTGTGCAGGAGGTAAACAAGGAGGTAAACAAGAAAAACTTTGAAAAAATTACAATGTAGATGAATAGATGAGTATTAAGTTCTAAGCAAACTCACAAATAACCTTGAACTGACAAAGCCTATAGTGTGGTAATCAGCCACCTTCTTTATGTGTAAGTAGTAAGCAAATCCAGAAGACAAATCAAATGTATGAAATATGTTGAGCAGACATTTTTAAGATATCTAAGATATTACTCATTTCTGAAGATTCTGTTAAACTCAAGGAAGAGTGCTTACATAACATTCCTATTCAAGTGACAGCTCACTGAATTGTACCTCTGAAAATCCTGTTTATTGAAATTTGAATGCAAGAACTGACATTATATGAAGAAAAAAATAGCATGAATAAAGATCTTATACTTAATCTCAACATTGTTCTCAATACAAAGATTGACAAAGATTCTTATTTAAAAACTGGTAACTTCTTAACATTTATCATTGATCTATGTAATGGAGAACAACAAAACAAAACAGTACTATCTGTGTACTATCACATATATTTGGAGTGAACATGTGGGCTATATGAGAAGATCAGTGAAATGGTTTTATTAAACACAGTAAGCAATATTTATTTCAAGGAGTTATTTAGTCCCTGGAACAAGCAGGGAGCAAACTGCCATTTATTAAGCCTTATATTTTATATAAATTACTGCATTTAATTAGTGTTATTCCATTTCATAGATGAGCAAAAAATTTGAGAAACTTTCTCAAGATGATTATTTTTAAGTGATAAAAAAAATTATAACTGGGGGCACCTGGGTGGCTCAGTGGCTTAAAGCCTCTGCCTTCGGCTCAGGTCATGATTTTGGGGTCCTAGAATCGAGCCCCACATTGGGCTCTCTGCTCGGCAGGGAGCCTGCTTCCCCCTCTCTCTCTCTGCCTGCCTCACTGTCTACTTGTGATCTCTGTCTGTAAACAGATAGACAAAATCTTTGGGAAAGAAAAAAAATTATAACCGAAGTCACTAATCCTACTAGTTTACCATGTTGTTAGTTCATATTTTATATATCCTTAAACAATAAATATTAATTGAATAGTTATTAATTTTTCATGAATTAATACACTAAAAGTAAAAAAAAATTAAGCTTCATTCCTTCTTTGAAGACACATCTCTTTTGGGGAAGATATAACATATGAAATAATTAGAGAAAAGAAAACTTTTAATAAAAAAGCTTAGTTATTAGTGTAGATAAAAATATACTGTATTGTCAGATAATCTTAGATATTAACTGTTACTAAAGTATTTTAGTACGTATCCTGAGTATGAAGAAGAATTTGACTTTAAGTCTAAATAGCATTTTGGCATAAACTAGGTTGAAAATCTCCCCTTGAGTTCTTGCTAATTTGTCTACAATGAAATCGGCTGAGGTATGATCAGGAATCCTTGCCTTTAGCAGACATAATTTCACAGTGTTTGTCAAGCACACTGTTGAGAAAGAAGAGGGCTAGTGAGTTACAGCCATGTTCCTTGCTTAAGTTCTGAACCAACTGAAATATAGGGCTTAAGACATGTGCATGTGTGAAGATGGCAGAGAAGTAGCAGCTGAGACGACATCAGGTAGCAGGAGATCAGCTAGATAGCTTATCAAAACATTGCGAACGCCTAAAATCCAATGGGAGATCGAAGAGAGGAAGAACAGCAATTCTGGAAACAGGAAATTGACCACTTTCTGAAAGGTAGGACCAGCGGAGAAGTGAACCGAAAGCGACGGGAGGATAGACCGCAGGGGAGGGGCCGGCTCCCGGCAAGCAGCGGAGCCACGGAGCACTAAATCGGGACTTTTAAAAGTCTGCTCCATGGAGGGACATCGCTCCAGAGGCTAAACCAGGGTGAAGCCCACACGGGGTCAGCGTGGCCCCAGGTCCCGCAGGGACACAGAAGGGATCGGGGGTGTCTGAGTGTCGCAGGGCTAGCAGGTATCGGAGCGGGAAGCCGGCTACAGAGACAGAGCCGAGGAGTGAGCTCTCAGCTCGGGGTTACCTTGAACCGGTCGCAGGCTGGGTGAGCTCGGAGCGCGGCCAGAGGCGAGGGAGACGTGAGTGGGCCGGGGCTTTTCTCTGAGGAGTGGAGCCCCGAATCTCAGCTCTTCCGGGCCGGAGACTGGGAGGCCGCCATTTTCATTCCCCTCCTCCGGACTCTACAGAAAGCGCTCAGGGAACAAAAGCTCCCGAAAGCGAAACCGAGCAGATTACTCAGCCCGGCCCCTGGTAAGGGCGGTGCAGCTCTGTCTCGGGCAAAGACACTTGAGAATCACTACAACAGGCCCCTCCCCCAGAAGATCAAAAGAAATCCAGCCAAGACCAAGTTCACTTAACAAGGAGAGCAGCGGAACTCCAGAGGAGGAGAAAGCAAAGCGCGGAATCCATGGCTTTCTCCCCATGATTCTTTAGTCTTGCAGTTAATTCAATTTTTTCTTTAAAAGGCATTTTCCTAGGGTCTTTGCCACCCTTTTAGTATTTTTTTTGCTCCTTCATATAATCTTATCTGGAAAAAATGACAAGGCAGAAAAACTCACCACAAAAAAAAGAACAAGAGACAGTGCCAAAGGCTGGGGACCTAATCATTACAGACATTGGGAATATGTCAGATCTAGAGTTCAGAATGACAATTCTCAAGGTTCTAGCCGGGCTTGAAAAAGGCATAGAAGATATTAGAGAAACCCTCTCTGGAGATATAAAAGCCCTTTCTGGAGAAATAAAAGAACTAAAATCTAACCAAGTTGAAATAAAAAAAGCTATTAGTGAGGTGCA
>PISX010003627.1:0-134363 GCA_004024625.1 Mellivora capensis | reverse complement strand
TAAGTCTTCTTGGGAATTACATTCATAGCTTTCACCGGGGCAAGGATGCTGCTGATTTGTGATCCTCCTCAAAAAAATTAAGATAATTTGGCTTATACCAAACAGAATATTGATGGCTCACCAATTTAAAACATGTAAAATTCCCAAGTTGATTATTACATCAAGAATTTTTCAATACTCCTTTTATAAAATTTTAAAAAGCTGATTTGAAGAATTCCCATCAGAAATCACTCTTTTTAAAGTAGAGGTCTACTCTAAAGTAGAGATTTCACACACACACACACACACACACACACACACACACACACATTTGCTGCCCCAGTCTTAATGCTCCCCATGGCAGCTGCTTACTACAGAGAACTAGAGAACTGAAAACTGTGTTTCTGCAGCATCTTGCCTCCCAGGATCACGCAGGCCTTTCAGAGAGTCTCGCCAGTCCTGACCCTACTCTAGGCTAGTCGTTCATTGCTTGCAGGTGGAGCAAAAAGAAGGCAAATATGCCCCAAAACACAAGGCAAGGATGATTTCACTAATCCCTGACTACAATATCATAATTAAGAGAGGAAGCAAAAAACAGAATTTAGATGATCAAAGTAACTGCTGCAGAGTTTGAAAGGAGAAGGCAACTCTCCCATGGGGAGCTTTGCTGGGACGTTAGGGTTTATACCCAACCTTCTGGAATGTAGTCCTGAGATCCTGGCTGTGGTTAGATCAGTGTGGCAGGCATATAACACCATTCTGATCAAAGGCAAGTGTGAGATATGAAGTCTTTCCTACTTTCAAAGAACAGTAGAAGAAAGGCCATGCTAAGATGTGCTTAGTACCATGTCCATATGGACTATAAGACATTCTTATAGACTTTTATCCAGCTATTATTATTACTGCTAATAGTATAGTTATTACCTTATTTTCATGACTCATTTGTGTGTTTGTAGAGTGGTCAGACAGCCCATATAGGAGGCCTAGGGAAGTGAACGCAAAAGTGCATACCCTAGTATATTGTGACATGGATAAATTACCCCAGTTCCAAACTTGGAGGAGCAATTAAAAACAGGTGAAGGACTGCTGACACAGATCTGGGCTTCTCTTTCCTTGCCTCCCACTCAGTGCCTGCCAGAGAGCTTTTCATACAGAGAGTACTCAAGTTCTTGTATAATATCAAGGAGTACTCCCAAATTTTTCCCTCGCCCTCATCTCAAGGATAACGACAGCCTTTGCTCATGGAAGCAGCGTTTCTTGGAGTGTCATCCATGAATGATCTGCTTCAGAATCACCCAAAGACCCTCTTTAAAATGCAGCTTCTTGGACCCCCTTCTGAGACATCCTGAACCAAACTCTTTAGAGATGAGGTCCAAGAATCTGCATTTTAATAAGCCCACCAAGTGAGGCTTGTGTGCTTTGAAGTTTGAGAACCACAGACTTAGACAATTTATTTGTCCAGTGGTGACCTTTAAGTTTTCTCTGAGAGCCCTTAGTAATCAATTAAACCATGCATTGAGGCATCTCTAAAGTAGCACTCTACAAAGCCTTTCTTCGGACTGATTGAGAATTGAGTATCAGAAGATTTAGACAAATCAACTTGGACCGTAAGTTTACCTGTAGTCCCTTCATGAAGAGTCTTTGCCTGCAACTAAGAGATGGTGGGCCCAGAATGTTCTTCTCCTATCCATAACTCATCTCCTTGTCTGATGGGGCACATGGGCCAAGAGACCCCCATTTCAGCATTGCCAGTGAATTTCCCTCAGCCAGTGACATTATAGACCAACTCTACTAGTCACTGCCATTTTCTTGACAAAACTATTACTATGGGAGGGATTGACCGAGATTAAGAAATGGAAAGAGATGAAATTAGTTAAAAAAAAAAAAAGAGCAAGAGAGAGAGAGAGGGGAAGGAAAGAAACCAGACAAGTGAGGAAGGGAAGTGGAAGGGAGGGCAGGGAAGGGGAGGGGAGAGAGAGTTGATTCTCTAGTGAGAATAAACCCCCGTTGTCTTGAAAGCATTCCACATCAGCAAATCCTTTAATGGAGTAGGGATTGAAGGACTGGCCCAGAGGAACAAAAGGGGGAAATGAAGACAGGTGACAAACAGAAGAAAAGAGCAAAGAGAAATAAGGATTGGCAAGAGTAAAAAGAATGTGAAGTACAAAGACTCCGGAGAAGTGAGGGGTTTTTTATACTTTGCAAACACTTCGTTTTACTACACTTAATTAATCATAACACAGGAACATAAATGTTTAAAGGGTGAAATAAAAGGTACAGAAATACAGTCATACTCAACAAAAATGAGAACACATAAATTTAACATAAGGTTGTCACGCCAGCGCTCTCTCCCAGCGCACAGGATGACAGGGCCCATGCCAGCTCTCTGCAGCCATGGGTGAGACACGGTAATGAAGCTCTCTGTGAGCATTGTCTAAAATCAATGAGTGAAATGCAGAAGGGGGAAAAATGCTCCAAAGAGAGAGGGAAAAGGGCAGAGAAAAAGAGTGAGCATGACAGGGACAGAAGTAACTTCATTCTCTCCTGCCAAGGCTGTTCAGACCAGGAAGTCCTCTGACGTGTCTAACTCAAACCTCCCCTGTGACTGCAGTCAATTTCATGTTCTTGTGGACCAACCCAGTAAGAAACCGTGACAATTTACTGATTCGAAATGCTACAGCATAAAAGAAAGAAATTTAAATGGTATCCACCAGGCTCTGTTGCTGAAATCTTGGCTCTGTATGAAAGCAGGGCCCAACATGAACAGGCACAGGCAGGAAAGACACTCAAGGATGAAGAAATCTCTCCCCTTCACCAACTGTTAAGAACCATCTTCTGCCACAGCGACGATTTATCTTTCTAAGTCTGTGAATTCAGGCCTGCCATGTGGGGTGGGACCAACACAGTCCTCCACAGGGGGACAGCTGTAGAGTCCTTCCAGTTGACTTGTTGTTCTCAGCTGTCCCCTTTGCGGGTCTGTCGTGGGTCTGGTAACTGAGGCTGAGGAGTGGGCCCACCTTGCAATCATACTTGTCTTTTGGTCTCTGAGGGGCTAATGTTCTCTGCTTTACTGTTGCTGGTCTCACATTTTCCCCACGACCTGTGTGCCCTGTCATAGTGTCCCCACTCCATGGCAGAGCCAGCTCATGCCTGTCTGATCACGGCATGCTGACTGTCCAAGTGGACTTCTATTACCTGCTTGCATCTCCCCCGTTATTCCATACTCCCCCTTCCTGCTCTGGTACACACTATCTCCCTCTTACTAGACTTGTGGGATGGGTGGCTTTTTACCTCTGTCAAGTCCTAAGGAGACTGTACATGTTCAAATCCCATGCCTTAAGATTTGTCATGCATCTAAGCTCCGAAACTTGATACCCTTCCCAGTCTGCCTACTATTGGAACCCAAGTCCTACTTGGCTGGACAAAGCACATAGGGAAGACCCTTGGAAGTCTGTTGTGTCTTTGAGGGACTGCAGAGGAAAGCGGTTCAGATCCATGCTCTGCCCATGACCTGACTGTAGCCATTTCAGTCTTCCCTGGTAAAGCACTGCTTCCCCTACCCCCTCCATTGAAGCTTATCCTTATCCCTGGAACGAACACGCTGACTCCTACTTTTATCAAAGGTTTAAAATTCTTGAGAGGTTATAGAGTATAGTGTGGTCAGGATATAGGTCTTTTTTTTTTTTTTAAGATATTTATTTATTTATTTGACAGAGATCACAAGTAGGCAGAGAGGCAGGCAGAGAGAGAGGAAGGGAAGCAGGCTCTCTGCTGAGCAGAGAGCCTGATGTGGGGCTCCATCCCAGGACCCTGATATCATGACCTGAGCCGAAGGCAGAGGCTTAAGCCACTGAGACACCCAGGTGCCCCAGGATATAGGTCTTAGTGTCACCTGTCTGAGTGGAATACTGACTACAACTGATTCCCCATGGAACCTTGGGTTTACAATCTTACAGAGTTGGCATAAAGGTTCAATATGATTATGTGAGATTTTTATCATGGTGTCTGGCATAGAGATACTGATGGGGAAAAAAAAAGAGCTGATGAATAGTTTCTGCTTTTCTTAAATCCCCAAGGCTCCATAATTGTTCTTTGGGAGCTTTATCATTGTTACAGAGACAGAATTCAGCTAATGCCAAGCTAGGGAGACCTCTTACTTTGTTAATAATTCCAACAAATTTCTGTGGTTCACCAGTGCTGGATTTACTCATGCTCTCTGAACCTGCTGGCTACTCTTAGGGTCCACTCGCTAAGAGCATAATTCCTGCTGCAGAGAAATCCTCATCTTCCTGTGCAGCTCCCAGTTCCCTCTACCTTATCCTTCTAGCTTCTAGTGCTCCAAGAGAACATCCAAAATATTTTATCCATGGCCTAAATTCAGACCTAATGTGTTACTAATGTGTTCAAGTTTTGTTTGTGCCATTTTTGAGGATTTCTAGTGTTGTAGTCACATTTAGTACCCTTGATAATCCCAAAACTAACAAAAATGTTACTGTCTTAACACAGAGAAGCTCCAGGAAGCCCCTATGTAGCTGCTACGTAGCCACATAGGCTTTTCCACCTATGTGGGAAAACGTGCTTTCCTCAACAAAGACCTGACTGTTCTTTTGCCTTTCCATTGGTAGATAAATGTTCGCAGGCCTTGTGATTGGGCTACAATTAACCATGAGAGTGTCAAGATTAATACTTGAGGAAAGAGTTACCTGTTACTAACTTCAAGGAATGTGCCCCTGTCCTCTGAGAAGCTGTGGACCCTGAACTACTCCCAACTGCTCATAATTGGAGCACTGAGTGACAGATTTTAATTTGTAAAGCCAATTCTGAAAGATCCTAAAGTCACTTCCAAGTTGATCAGCAGAGTATACCAATCAATTAATGGTGTCTATTTTGGTCACTTGAGGAACAGGAGCAGTGTTTTATCAATCGCCCTTAGGGCCAGAAAATCAGGCACTACCATCTGAAATCTGAGATCACCCTGATAGCCTGGAAAATGTGGAAGCTTATACAATTAGCCCAAATGTAAGCTGATTGAAAAATGGCCCCAGTTGTTTCTTCCTCCCTCTCCTGCTCCCCCTCCTCTCTCTTCCCTCCCCTTTTCCCTCTCCCTCCCCTCCCCTTCCCCTCCTCACCCTCCTTTCCCTCTCCCCCTCCTTCTCCTCCTTCTTCTTCCTTTTATTTATTTTTTTTTAAAGATTTTTAAATTTATTTGTCAGAGAGAGAAAGAGAGAGAGAGAGAGCACAGGCAGGCAGAGTGGCAGGCAGAGGCAGAGGGAGAAGCAGGCTCCCTGCTGAGCAAGGAGCCGATGTGGGACTGGATCCCAGGACGCTGGGATCATGACCTGAGCCGAAGGCAGCCAACTGAGCCACCCAGGCATCCCCCTTCTTCTTCCTTTTAAATCCAGTATCCTGTCAAGTGAAATCTATCCTCCTCCCCAGAATCTATTCTGACGTTGTGATTTGCCTATAGAACGCAGTGACAATGACAATGGGCCAGTTCTGACCCTAGGCCTGAAGAGGCCCTGCAGTCTCATGTGTGCTCTCTTGGATCCTGTGTCTGTCATGGGAACAAGTCTGAGTTGGTCTGCTGGAGCCTGGGAGACCATGCGGGCCAGAGCCTGCCACCTGAGGCCATTGAGGACTAGCCATTTCCCAGTTGAGCAGACAGGTAACTGCAGACCCTGATGAGTTCACCTCAGAAGACCTGCCAGTGAGCTAGATGAATGTTCATTGGTTTATACCACTAGTCCTGTGTGTATTTGGTTCTCTTGCACAGCATTATTCTTGTAATAGATAATGGATTTAAAGGGTAGCAACAAATTACAACTTGATGAGTCTAGCCATAACTACTGACCATGAACTTGGGATTTTTTTTTTTTAGTTACATTTTCCATATGCATCCTATCCGATGATTTTTTTAACTTTCTGTGGTGAAGGACCAGCTATATATTTTCACATTTTTTTGTTTTGTTTTTATTTGAAAAAATTATAGATTCATAAGAAGTTACAAAAAATAGAATAGTACCAGAGAGCTAGGTTTTGGGGTTTGGGTTTTTTTTCCGCTAATCTGTTGTAGAGTAAATTTTTTAAAAAATAAAATACAACAAAGAAATCAACAGGAAAATGAAAAAAAATTATGATACATAAAAAGTACTACACAAAATCTTTATTAGATTTAATAGAACAGATAAAATTCTAGGAACTTCAAAACATTTTTAAATGCTAATTGTCACTTTGTATATGCATCTAACCATAGACCAGAGACAAATGTGTGGTGGCCTGGCACAGATCCAACCACACCTAAATAACATTACTTCGAACTCTTCTGGAGATCTTCTGAGACAAGAAATGGAAACCAGGCTTGAGTGTAGCAGAGATAATTTTGGTCTCAAACAATCTTATCACAGAGAAATTCTCCTGAAGAGGATATTTTTAAAATATCTTTTACCCTAAGTGCTATAAAAGAATGTTTTTGTGGTTATCTAACACTGGATGATGGGAAGAAACATTATAAAGTATGCTTCAGACTCTATACAGGAATTCTCCTCTACTGATTTCTTTCTTTATCCCTAAAACTGAAGCAAATAAGCAAAACAAAATAAGCAAAAATACAGCCACATCAGTGTTGAAGTGCAGATATTCAATATGTGATTCTAAACCATGTGAATCAAACAGAATTTATTACTGGTTAGTATGCCTCTGGTAGAAGATTTTTTTTATTTGTCTGGCTTTTTGTTTGTTTGGGTGCTTTGTTGTTCTTGTAGTTGTTATTTCTTAAACTTGTGTCTCTAAGTAAGAAGGACATGTTGAGCCAAAGAGAATTGGACCCTGGCATTCCCCATCTAACCTTTTCCTGAATTTGGGGAAGTAAACCCTGGGAGACAGGTCCCTGCCTCTTAGATAGGTCAGGATGGGGATCTAGTGAAAAACTAGTTGTTTTTTTGTTTGTTTGTTTGTTTGTTTGTTTTTCAAAAAGGCAGAAGTGGGAAAGGAATTACAAAGGTCTGGCCACGGACCAGGGCTGCTGAAGTTGGTATACTATCCAGATTCATTACAATGACACCTGATATCCACATCTAATTCCTTGGGCTTTCTCCAGGATGGGAAAGGTGGGGCCATGCTCCAGAGGAACCATGAACTCTATGAGGATTATAAGTCACGCATACCCGAGGGAGAGTCTGTCAGACATTTGGCATAATGACAGTGGAGGAGCAAGTAATTTGTGCCATTTTCTCTTTTCCTCTTTGTCCACTCACATAATAAATGGGCATCTGTCCCCTAAGTCTTACAAAAGAGTATTTAATTTGGTTGGAGCATGCAGAAGGACTAGAGAATGGCAGAGACCATCAGTAAATTATTGACATCTTAGCTCACTTTCACCTTTCTGCAACATCTTTCTTCATCCATTTGTACCTCTCTCCAGTCCATTCTCCCTCAGATAGTCGGATCTGATCTGTCATGATCATGTTTTAAAAGAATTTAGTGGTCTCCCATTGATCTTAGAGTCAAGTTCCAAGTCTTTAGCATGGTCCCTGCGGTCCAGCTTAATCAGCACCTCATTCTATCTCCCTCCCTCCCACTTTGGCCCCTTCACACTGGCCGTTTCTCTTTCCTCAGACTTGTTAAGCTCCCTCCCACTTCTCCATCTGCACAGCCACCCCTACCCTTGCCCCTTGTCACCCAACTTCTCATCCTGCATTCCTCAGCGTTCAATTTCCAGACGAAAGTAAATCCTTACCATTTGTTCTGAGCACCTTAGATGTATCTTCCCACCCCCGCCACAGATATGATCACAACAGGACTCACATAATTATGTGTGTGATTCCTTTTTAATATTCTCTACTGTGAGACTGTGAGCTCCATCAACGCAGGGACTATGTGCACTTTCAAAATCTTTGCGTCTTCATCACCTTGCAGTATAACTGGTTCATTCCATGTATTTCTTGGATGAATGCAAAGCCACTTCAGTACCGGTTCTACTACCAAGCCTGAAAAGTTCAAAGCCAACACACTGTCAAATTCTGCATTCTTCTTCTGAATTTGAACCCAGATGAACACCAAATAGGAGCACATATTTTTTTTCCAAGATAAGAAAACAATTTTAAATAAAAAACAAGTTTTCTTGGAAAATATACCTAGATAAAAGCAATCTTAAAGTTGAACAGATAATGAAAAAATAAATAAATAAAACTGAACAGATAAACTGAAACTCTATTGATTCTTGATAGACTTTTATCTGCTGGAATGCTGATGACAATCCATCATGGTGGGATTCCTCCAAATCCTGCTCTGAATTAGAGCTACCACCCTGTAACTGTGGCTTTACCTAAACTAATTAAGAGGATTTTTCCCTTGGCCTCGGCTTATGGCTGTTAACATGATTTCCAGTAGCAACATCTTTTGAGGTCCAGAGAGCTTCCTACTCTGGTTGAGCAGGAAAGCATAGGAGTATTATATACGCCAGCCCAAATTATCCTTTTAGGGCTACATTCAAATAAAGTCTATTTAACTCTCAAATTCTCTTGTATTCAATACTAATGGTTACTCAATTCCTAGGTAGTCCAAGATATTTCCAAAAAGAATAGTAAACTACCTCCCCCCTAACCTATTTAAATTAACTACTATTTACATAGGTCCCTCACTTATTCCCAAGATCAACTTGGAAACCATATTTCTAGGTTGTATATTCTGATGTTGTTTTGGCTTTTCTGCTTGACAACTCTGGCCTTTGACCTTTTAATAAAACTGCTGATGCTTTGTTTGTCAATACAGTGAACACCTATTAAACTTCAGAAGTATGCCTTATAGGGAAACCCTACCATGACTGTTTACACATTGTGTGACTCCTTTTACAGACCGCCTAACAAAGTATGCAGATGGCTTGTTCAAAAAGGAGACCTTCTAAAATGCCTGTGATGTTTTGCCCTTCCCTTCACCATCAAGCCCATGAGTATTAACTTCACATCCTGACAATTTTCAGTCCTTTCTGCTCTCTAACCTTGAGGAACTAAAGACAAAGTTGAATAGATATTTATTCTTTCATCTACAACTTGAGAGGCTGCTCAATATCTTTGTCAATGGAGGAATCCCTGTAGTCATGCTTCAAGCTTCAATTACTGGACTTCAGTTAGAATCCCTGCAAATACATACCACCCTCACCCAGAAACGTATCTCCATTGTCCCTCATAGTTGTTGCATATATATATCCAGGATATATACCATAAATGTTTGTAAACTGATGTGAATGTGGAAGGAAATGAGTGATAGTGAACTCATACCTACTGCAGTTATTTTGAGTTTTTAATAAAAATTATTTTGTTCAACAATATTACCTCCCATGTAGGAGGCAGTGATATGCAGCAGGATGTTTTCACCAACCCATTTTATTTTTTTTAAATGACTTTATTTATTTATTTGAGAAAGAGAGAGAGCTGAGTGAGAGAACATGAGCCACAGGGGGAGGGGCAGAGAGAGAGGGAGACAAAGACTCACCACTGAGCAGGGACCCCAATGTGGAGCTGTGGGGCTCTATCTCAGGATCCCAGGATCATGACTGGAGCTGAAAGCAGACGCTTAACTGACTGAGCCAACCAAGAACCCCACCCCTCCAACCCATTTTAATGATTATTAACAATCCCTTAATTTAAAACCCCCAAAACTTAAGATTATAACTATTTCTGTACAATCTCATAATGTCAAATATCACTGAACCTAGAGTAGCATTATTCCATGAAACAAGTAAGAGATCATTGAATCTACCAGCATTCTGTAATTTATTGTTCATTTATTGGTTAGGCATTTTTTCATAGAAGGACACATTAATATAATGTAAATGTTAAGTGTCAATGTAGGATAGGCACCCCCTTGGGACAACTCATCTTTAAAGGGCCAGAAAGAAGTTGCTTTTAGGCATGATGGGGGTAACAAAGACTGGGCTTATGTGACTATAATAAATAACTAGAAAACACACCAAAAAATGTATGAATCCCACTGTTTTTAGATATTGGACAACAGACTGGGAAAAATAGCAACGCCTGAAAGAAGAGGAAAAAAATAGGTGAACTCAGTGATTCTAGATTCCCCAGATTTCTACATGGAGGCAATTTCTGAACTATGCTTTCAGAAAAGCAAACCCTAACAAAGTGCAGTCTAGGTGAATTAAGGAGAGGAAGAATGGAGTGCAAGGAACTGGTGGCAGCTGGAAGTATACATCATAGTTCCTTAAAGGAGGGAGCTTTATAGAAAAAAAAAATGTTTAAAAATCTACATAGGGTTCCCCTTGAGTCTCTACTGAATGTTGGCTATGCAAAAGATACTGTATGCACTGCAAAGCCTGAAATATTTATTATTCAGCTGTTTACAGAAAAAAATATTGCTAATCTTTGCCCTAGAATGAAAATGAGATATTTAAAGTGAAATTTTCACTGGATGAAATTAACAATGGATTAGACATTATGGAAGAAAATATTAGTAATTTGAAGATAGTAGCAGAATCTATCTAAAATGAAGCCAACAGGAAAAAAGTGCTGAAAATCAAATGAAGGGAGCCTCAGAAATTGGGGACCATATCAAGTGGTCTAACATATAAGTATAAGAATAGCAGAAAGAAAGGAAAAAGAGAATGAGGTATAAAAATATTTGAAAAATATAATAGTTCAAGTTTTTCCAAATTTGATAAAATCTAAAACCTCAAATGAAATAAGGTCAATGAATTCCATCTAGGGTAAACAGAAAGAAAACCCCACTCAGGTGCATCATAATCACACTCCTTAAACCTAGTGATAAAGACAAAGTATTAAAAACTGCTGGAGACAAAAAGTCACCTACATACATATAAAGATAAGAATGAGAGAAGAAAACTATGCAACCCTTAAATCAATAAAATAAGGTCTTTAACTAACTGAAAGATGAAAAAAAAAAACCAACAACCTGTCAACTTAGCATTTTATATTCAGTGAAAATAGCCTTAAAAATGAAGACAGAGGGGCTCCTGGGTGGCTCAGTGGGTTAAAGCCTCTGCCTTCAGCTCAGGTCATGATCCCAGGGTCCTGGGATTGAGCCCCACATTGGGCTCTCTGCTCAGCAGGGAGCCTGCTTCCCTTCCTCTCTCTCTGCCTGCCTCTTTGCCTGCTTGTGATCTCTGTCTGTCAAATAAATAAATTTAAAAAAATCCTTAAAAAAATGAAGACAGAAGAAAACCTTTTTCAGACAAAAGCTCAAATAATTTATCACCACTAAATCAATTCTACAAGAAATATTGAAAAAAAAGTTGTTTAGGCAGAAGGAAAATGATAACAGATGGAAGCATGGATCTACACAAAGAAATAAAAAGCACTTTAAAATGTCAGTATTTGCCTTTATCCTCATCTTCTAATTTCTTTACAAGATGA
This sequence comes from Mellivora capensis, assembly GCA_004024625.1. NCBI lineage: Eukaryota > Metazoa > Chordata > Mammalia > Carnivora > Mustelidae > Mellivora > Mellivora capensis. Next base: position 122,997 of record PISX010003627.1, on the reverse strand, counting down.
ATGAATGTTTAAGACAAAACAGATAGCAATGCATTATGGGATATTATAATATGTGTAAAAGTAAAATGTATGATTCTAATAGCACAAAAGGGAGGCAAGAAAATGGAAGTATTCTTTATATAAGAGATGATATTATTTCAAGGCAGTCTATGATAAGTTGAATGCATACTATAGCATCTAGAGCAACCACTAAAAAAGTAAATAAAACAAAAGATATAACTAATAAGGCACCAGTTGATATAAAATGGAAAAATAGAAAATCCTCAATTAATCCAAAAGGCATCAGAAAATAATGAAATAAGAACAAAGCACATGAGACAAATAGAGAACAAATAGCAAGAGTAAACTTGAGTCCAAACATATCAATAATTACATTAAATATAAATGGTCTAATAAAAGGCAGAAATTGTCAGACTGAATACAGAAGATACAGCTATGTGTTGACTACAAGAAACAAGAAACCTTGAAACACAAATACAAATACACAGGTATGTCTTAAATAAATATGTTCAGATACATATATATATATATGTGTGTATAACATATTAAGAAAGCTGGAGAGGTTATATTAATATCAGATCAAGTATGTTTCAGAACAAGTGAATTGCCAGGAATAAAGAGGGGCATTTCAAAATCAAAGGCTAAGGAATCACAAATCTTCAAATCCAGCCCAATTAATGTGAATTGCCTTATAGGAGTGCCACTATCAAGTATCCTAACTGATTAGAGTTAATTACCATTTAAGCCAGTTTGGACTCAAATTTTAAAAAGTAGAACATCAATGACATACTCCTTTTCTGTTCCAATTCCGACTTCTATAATACCCATATATGTTTGACCCTCTTTTTCTAAGTCTGGGGTGACTACTTTACCTACCTCAAGTTTCATTTTCTCCTCTGTTTTATTCCAATTGCTATTTCAATCCAAGCAGTAGACTAGTATTTAATTTGTGTTCCATGTTGCCTCGCATGTCCTTTATGTTTGCACCTGCGGAAGAGCCTGTAAATTGTCCACCAATATAATTTGGCCAACCCTCTTCCTTTAATAACAGAACTGCTGTCTTTTATCTGTGAATATTTGTACCCAGCCTTAGTAGGCCATATGGCCATGTGACTAAGGTCTGCCACTTCCTGGTTGTGCTTTAAAAGAAATGATGTGTGAGTCCCTTGCTTTTGTACTCCTTCTTCTGGCTGAGAATCACTTTTGATAAAGGGTCTGAGATTTTTATTCTTGTTAAATATTCTATTGAGTGGGTCTCTTTGTAATAGCAGCTTAGAGTAAATTCTAATATAGTACCTCTTTAATTTTCTTTACCTAAGAGAATTAGTAACTTTGCATGGCAAGCCAAATTTCTCATGCAATCCCTGTGTTATCCCTATTTAAAGAAAACAATCAGAAAATTGCTGTCACTTTTTAACGAGGATAAGGACCTGAAAAAAGAATCTTGCCTCCCCACTTTAATGCTTGCTAACTTTATCCATGATAGAATCAATTTATGACTTAAAAACACAACAGTTTATGGCTAGTCTTTAAAGAAGTAGAGACCCTCTAGGCATAGATATTAAATGTAGTTTTGCAGTAACAGGAAACAACGAACATGTATAGATTCATGTGTTAATTTGTGTGGTGTAGAATGAGCCCTTCATTCTTTTAAACCTCTGTTGGTTGTCTAATCCATGAAAAGGGAATTAGCAAGCCTACTCTGATACTCCAAGGGTTATCTAATCACCTAATCATTTGCTTGGCCCCAAATCCAGCTTTTTCTGGGCCACAGGCTTTATGGTCTCCCAGGTACAGCTGATCCTATTTCTAGAATTTTCCTTTTGTTTTCAGGTTTTTTTCTTCTTTCATATGGAAACCCTGCTGCCCCCCAGTCTCTGTATGTTAGGATTACAATAACTAAGATAATGGGAAGAACTGGATTTTGGAAAACACAGCAAAGCTAATTCGAATTCCTGCTATAAAGTTATTTGAATCCTTTCAAACAACCTGTAGTATATGCTGTTGAGCCTCCCAGCCCTTTTGTAGGCTAGGGGTTAGCCTCTGGAAAATCTTTTCACAATAATCACTGTCCCCGATTAAAACTAGGGTTCTCAAGGTGGGGTGTTTAGCATCAACATGTTACCTTACTTAAGTTAAGCCATCTCTGCTCTGGTGCCTGGATAGAGAATAATAACCAGGATTGTGTGGAGACCCCATCACTTTGCTTTCTGTGAAGCTGCTTTATCAGGAACAAGCCCCAGGGTGGCATTACTTAATCAATAGCAGAGAGAGAGAGAGAGAGAGAGAGAGAGAGCACAATAAACTGATTGCTGCATCTGGTTTCCTATGAGCAGTTGCAAGACTAGTGAAAGTCCTCTAATCTCATCAAGCAACCAGACAGATTGATTTTGAATTCATTAATAGTTGCCGGGGTGGATGAGAGAGAAAGAGAGATGGGAAATGAATGCATTGTTGGCATCTACACCTTTAACAGAGATCAAGAAGCTCTTACAAGCAGCTCATGGTCTCTGAGAGCACAGGGCCAGAACGTCGAGTCCCTGGCCTAGAGTCAAGGTCAACATCCACGTCCTCAGAGGAGGATAGAGGACCTGGGAATAGGAAGCCATGCTACAAAGCACCCAAAACTCCAAAAGAAAAGGAAAAGTCTCAGTTATTTATCCAGATAGTTTGTTCACAGAATATCAAATAGCTTCCCATCCAAATGTTTGACAACATATAGATTTATAGAGGTATTTTAGCAAACTCAAAGTTACTTAGCCTTATCTACCAAAGAAGAAAACCTGGAACTGTCCCTGAAAAGGACATCAAATAACAATAAGTCAATTCGATTTGGGGTGTAGGTGCTTTTAACTTAATTCAGAATTGGTAGAGGATTCTGTCTAGGCTATCCTGTCCCTCTAAGCTCTTTTTATTCCTGTACCTGTTAAACATATGCTAATGGACTGGAAGGGCTAGTGACTCACCAAAAAGTGTTTTATTTTAATGCAGATCCCTTGTTCCTTTATAAAATAGGTATATTCTTTGTAGGTTGTATACAAATTGATTCAACAGTAAAATACATGGAAATGGGCAGATTTGCTTAGAAGAATACCAGTCTTCTAACCAACTCACAATATATCAGATTGTTAAAATTAATTTTTATATATTTCTCTCTCTCTAAACCATCATAATAATTTCCTGCTAATGTGAGTTCAGTCAAAGGCAAGCAAGATACCTTTCAGACAGGCTCAGTTACAAGTTCACAGCAACATTCTCCTAGGCAACATTGTCCACATGCCCTCTTTCCTTCCCTGTGGTACAAGGTAACTTATGAGAATCCTTCATTAACTGCACAAATCTTTACTGACTGTCTCTTATGGGCTGCCCATTGAACTATTATTAGTGATATAATGCATGCTCACACAAGCATGGTCCTTCATCTCAAATGATTCAAGACTTCTCATGGGGGTTGTGAGGTATGCTCTAGGAGGACCAGGAAGTGTCAGTTGTTTAGAATTGAAAGGTATGGGCTGACAGAACTTAGATGAGTAGGGCTTGCCAGGGGAAAAAGGGAGATTATTCCAGCAGGACCAACAGCTGAGATGAACCTGAGGGGAAAGAGCAGGGTATGTTTGAGGAACCCCAGGAAGCATGGCAGGAGGTTAGGGAGGAAAGCAGACAGCAGGAGATAGATATGGGACTGGGTATATGCAGATGGGAATGCTGCTGCTAAACTCATAAGGAATGTGAGTGGATATAGTTGATCCTTAGAGAGCAAGAATGGGCCTGAAGACATCCTCACAGGGAACTGACAGATTTGGGTTTAGGAAAAGATCATGTGAATGGCAGAATACAGAATCCACAGGGACAGAGATCTAAGAGACTATGAGGGAGATATTGTAGTCATCATGGAAATGGACAGTTATGGGATTGGGTACACACAGTGCACACCTTTTGTTCCCACCCTCAAGCCCCATACTTCCTACAGCATTGGTGTTCCAGCCAGGCTTTATCTACCCTGACGTGGCTCAGTGAAGGAGTCCTGTCATCAGACCCTTTCATGTTCCCATTATTTAGACTCTATTAGTGAGGCAGCAATTTGCTCAGTCATAAAGAGGTAAAGACAGTAATAACAACAGTGAAACTAAACCAGGTGTGTTCTAAATCTTCTGTGAAGTAGACACAATTTTTCCTTGTAGATAGGAAAGTTTGAGATAAATAACAGAGAATCGGTAAATAAATCAGCCTATGACCTTGATGCTTATTGATTCCTGCAGCTGTTTATCTTTCTCTAGGCTACCCAGAAGAAAAAAAAAAAAAAAGAAAACTCCAAAAAACAATTATCACTTAATTATAAAATTGCTTGTCTTGGGAGAGCTTTCTGGTTGGTTGCCGAACACTCCAAGGGGGTAAGTTAATCTCTATAAACCATCCAGCCTGACTGAAGCTGCTGCTTAAAATTCCTAACCACAGCCTTCATTATTTTCTGGTATGGATGAAAAATCAAAGGAAGAGAGAGAGAGAGAAAGAAAGAAAGAAAGAAAGAAAGAAAGAAAGAAAGAAAGGAAAAGAAAAAAGAAAAGAAGAGGAAGAACCCACATTTTCTTCTCATTTTCAGACACTTAGGATGTTTAGCCAATAGATGACTTAGATGACTATTTCTCTCCTATGGGATTTGCATACTGATGGATTCTGGTCATGGGGTGCCAGGTGTGGTAGACAGTGAGCACTTGATCCGTGTGAGTAGCAGTGCTGGTGGAAACAGTTGCTGAAGTTGTAGTTAATTTTTAGATTGGGCTGCAAAAGGGAAAATGAATAGAGTAAGAATTTTTTTTTTTTTTACACACAAATAATTTTTTCTTTGACCTTAGCTTGGATAAAAGGTAAGGCCTTAAAGCCAAATGCTGGTTCTCACTGTCTTAGGGGGGCGGGAGTTGGATCACGCACCACTAGTGTCACAGCCACTCTGAGCCAAAGGTTTAATCATGCCAGTGTGGTAGGGAATAAGCTTTTTGACCAGCTTGCCCTATTCCTTTATATTTATTTTCTTATCTTGGTGATCATTAAAAATGTTTGGCTAGCAAACAAACAACCCTATTAAAAAATGGGCAAAGGACTTAAATAGACATTTTTCCAAAGAAGATACACAAATGACAAATAATCACATTAAAAGATGTTCAACAGCACTAATCACCAGGGACATGCAAACTAAAAACTACAATGAGTTGTACCTCTCACCCATTAGGATGACTACCATCAAAATAAGGAAGGAAGGAACGAAGGAATGAAGGAAGGAAGGAAAGGAGGAAGGGAGAGAAGGAAAAGAGGGAGGGAGGGAAGAAGGAAGAGAGAAAGGGAGGAACAGAAAAATAAACCCATTAAATAAGTGTTGATGATGATGTGGAGAAATTGGAACACAGTGTTCTGGGTGTGGGCATGTAAAACCGTGTGGCAGCTATAGAAACCATAATAATGGTTAAAAATAGGGTTATCATATTGCCAATCAGCAATTTCACTTAGGGAATAAAATTGAAAACAAGGTCTCAATATTTGTACATCCATGTTTAAAGCAGCATTATTTACAATAGCCAAAAAATGGAAGCACCCTGGGTGTCCACTGGTAGATGAATAGATTTTAAAAAATCAGTATGTATAATGGAATATTATCCAGCCTTAAGGAAGAAATTCTGGCATATGTTATAACATGGATGAACCTTAGGGACATTATTCTAAGTGAAGAAAGTCTGTCACAGAAACTTAAATGCCATAGAATTTCACTTATCTGAGGCACCTAGGGTGGTCAAACTCATAGAGACAGAAAACACAATGGTGTTTGCCAGGGCTGGGGAGAGTGGGGAATGAGGAGTTGTTGTTTAATGGGTATAGAGTTTCAGTTTTGCAAGATGAGAAGATTTCTGGAGATTGATGGTACAGCATTGTGCATGTACTTAGCACCACTGAACTGTGCACTTGAAAGTTAAAATGCAATGTTACACATATGTTGCCACAACCAAACATTTTTATAGACTGGTTGGCTAGTTTTGAGAAATTGAAGCATATTCAGCAGGAGAATGGACAGAACTGTGGACCCTATCTGTCTTGGCTCCTCTTCCAAGAGCTGACTTTCTAGAAGACCTCAAACAAAACACTGAACTATTTAGTTTACACATCTTTAAAATGTGATGGCTGTTTTTCTTATCTCATTGAGGGGTGGGGATTGGGAGAAGGTGTTCAAAGCAAGAAAAGTGTCCAATGTGGCCTCGAGACAAGACTCCTGACTCTACCCAAAGCCTGATGGGAAATAGCAAGTCATACACTTACTTCTGCTAAAGAGGAAGTTGCAAAGGATATCTGTTTGTGTAGGAAAGCTGCCTTTCTTTATTAGCACTTCGTACATTGGCACACAGATAACTCAGCAACATCATGGGGAGGGCTGTGCAAACTAAGGTCTAGGTTGTGGGACTTGAATGCCTATCCTATGGCTTCAAGTCCAGAGCCCATGCTATGGTCTCAAATTCCTACCTTCCCCCATGATCATTTCCCATGTGCAGAATACCCTGATTTCTTTCTGCTGGGTATCCAATGTCTATCCACCTTCCAGATATGATTCAAATCCTTCTTCTACTCCCAACTCCTTCTCTGAGGCTCTCTACAATATCATTTCAACATCCTACTCTGACCATTCCTTCCTCTTATCCTTTAATTTCCTCCATGCCTACCCCTCAATAAGCCCTTTTGTTTTCTTGTAGTTCTTCAAATCTAGCAGGCACATTCCAACCTCTAAGGGTAAGTCCTTGGTATCTTCTCTGCCTTGGATGATGTCCATCTGACTTCTCTCCTTCAAATGCTTCCCTGGCTTCTCTGCTTAAAATGTTAACCCATCACTCTTGCCCTTGGAATCCCTATCTGCACAGAAGCAGATAGGAGTTACTGTGCACCACACTTATCATCATCCAACGTATCAAAGGTTTTACATATTTACTTATGGTCTATCCATCTCTGCCCAGGAGAAGGTAAGTTCCATGAGGTCACAGATTTTTGTCTTTGTATTCATTGCCACATAAGGGCCTGGTGCACAGTAGGTGCTTAAATATATTTTTGGATGAATGAATGAATGAATCCCAGAACCAAGCACAAAGCTATATGTAACTTTGTCTTTTTTGTGATATGTCCTGAGAAACAATAGTCTATGCAGTGTTAATAGTTGTTATGCAGAAAAAAAGTTTCATCCTACTAATCAGAGTTAGGGGAAACTCAGCTAAATAAAGTCACATGTATTTTTTTCCTTCAGGACCTCTGAAATCCATTGGTACTTTGATATGTTAATGTGCATGGCAGAACTCTAGGGGATGGGATACCATAGGCCATATTCTCCCAGGGGTTTGCCCATATAGTCTACGTTCAAGGGGCATCTGTACAGCACACTCAGAAATGCTATGCTGCATGAGTGAGCTCTGCCTGTCAGTGAATTCCTTCCTCTTTGGTGGTCTCAAGTTCTTGAATTACTTATGGCTCAGAATGGGGTTCTAACTGGTCTAAGGCTTGCTTTGATGGTAGGATTTCAGTCTCAAAGAGCTATTCTTAGTTCTACCTCATTCCCATCCATTCAAAGTTGCTCTGCTCCACAGGGGCACTACTTGTATCCCCATCAGTACACTTATTCTATCTGGAACTATCTAATCTGGAAAGTTGCTTAAAGGGGGAAGATCCTGAACTCAGTAAAACCAAAAACCTCTAAACCAAATGCAGCCCTCTGCCCGGCTTGCCACCGCAGCATGAAGCAGAAGTTGGTGGGAAGAGCGACCATGAGCCAAGTGGGGGTCATATTAGGATTTGTACTCTGCCTTTAGAGGGGAAGCTACTGGAGATGCATGAGATCCATGTCTGAGGACTATCTGTGGAACTGCATAAGCAGGAATGCCAAATGTTTACACCCCAGAGCCAGAGTTGACATCCAAGCTCCCTACTTCAGGAGAACTTTGGGACTGGCATGGATACCCATCCCTGCCTAGCCTCTTCCAGCTGTCAGTGGCAAACCCACTAGATGGAAACTTCTTGTCAGCTGTAATGAAGAGAACCAATATCTAACAGAGACAGAGATGATAATTAACGTTTATTGAGTGCTTACTATGCATCTGACTATACCTGGAAGCATTTTCATGACATCCATTTGGTATGTAAATAACTGTGCAATAAATATTACATTGTTATTCCACACATATGAAAACTGAAACTCAGAGAAGTGAACTAATTTATTCAACATCACACAGCTAGATCTCCAGGCTCTAAGGTAAGCTCCACTAGAGCACAGTAGTATCTGGGAGAGAGTGTGAAAATAGAGGAGCAGAGCTCTAGGAGACTGGGTTGGTGAGGAGTGGAGGAAGGGGTGGAGAACACCAAAGGCAGAGCTTACTCACCCATAGACCCCTTGAAGTTAGATGAAAGCATGGGACCTGGCTCCAGAAGACAGAAGGCGACTCAGAACAATTTCAGTGATTATATTAATCTCTGGTGGGGAAATTCTAACTTTGACGAAGGAGACAGGGGGAGACAGAAGGAGACAGAGGGTAGAGATTGGGTAGGTGAAGAGTCTTTAAGTTTCTATCTCCTTCAGATGATCCACTGATCCTTCCTTAGTGTCAAGCACAACCCCAATTCTCAATGTCCATTTGGTAGGCTTGGTGAAAAAGAAGCAAGCTCTTTGGGACAAGGATGAAATTTAGGAAGAGTGACATTTAAACAATCAATCCTGACATGTTGGATTCTCACACTGTGCCAAAGCATTGATTGGCCTATGCAGGAACATGCAAAATGATCTCCAACCTCAAGTGACCTGCAATAGAGTTCGAAAAATGGGGGGAGAAGTCTCATATGAATACCTAATACTGTTAACCAATATATAGGAAATGCCAGGAATGACAAATAACACAGGGCTTCAGAAAAGTATGTCTAGGTAGTGAAGGAGATAGTAAAATTTGAGCTAACACCTGCTACACCAAGGAAGATGAAAACAATACCCATAAGAAAGCATGGGAGAATTAGGAAGCAGCGAGTAGGCCCACTGGACTAGGTAGAGAGCTTAGAAAGAGACAAGACAAGATGAGGTGAACCCAATTTGTGGTGGCATTTAGTGCTTGTCTAAGAAGTTCAGACTTTAACTTCTAAGCACCAAAGATTTACAAGCAAGAGAGTTGCAGATCCTAGGGCATAGTTTATGAACTCAGAATGATTGCAGGATACAGACAGGATGGCCCAGGGGGAAGAGGCTGGGAAGCAAGTGGGGAAGTATTTGCAATGAGTACAGGTTCTTTTCACCTGCCTGGTATCTATTTCCCCTTCTCCTGGGACTGTGCCAGAATTTTCCAGTGGAAACATTTCTCATCAGTCTGAAGCTCTGTTCTCTGGGTGGGCCTGATGCTACCCACTACTCCCTTTCTAAAGATGAATGCACAACCCAGACTCAGCCAGACAGAAGGGTCCCTTTCCCTGGCCACGCAGGGTTAAAAAATGAGCCATGCCTCAAGTCGGCCCAGTGAGAATCCACCCTTGCATTTTTTCACAGTTATTGGAAATGAAGCATGTGCTTTGCATTGGGTTTGTCAACTGGAGGCTAGCCTCCAGTTGGGTCGGTGGCCATTCTGCCGACACTGGAGAGGGGAATAATATCTAACCAGAGAGAAAAGGAATCAGGAGATGGGAAGAGAGTGTCCTAAAATGACTGGACCCCTGAATTCAGCCATGGCTGACACATGGTCTGGGGAAAAAAAAAAATCCAACAGCAGAGGCTAGAGATTGCCAGAAAGGAGGGAGAGTGGTGGTCAGGGTCAGCCTCTCTGACAAGGTGACTTTTTTTTTTTTTTTAAAGATTTTGTTTATTTATTTGACAGTCAGAGATCTCAAGTAGCCAGAGAGGCAGGCAGAGAGAGAGAGAGAGTGGGGAAGCAGGCTCTCTGCTGAGCAGAGAGCCTGATGCGGGGCTCGACCCCAGGACCTTGGGACCATGACCTGAGCCGAAAGCAGAGGCTCAACCCACTGAGCCACCCAGGCACCCCTGACAAGGTGACTTTTGATGTCTTTCTCACCTTATCTTCTTGCAAGCTCTCTAAGTAGTCCAGCTGGTCTACCCTGAAGGAGGCAGAGGCAGGAACAATGTGGATGTCCTGGGGAAGAGCCCTCCCAGAGAGAGGGAAGAGCAGAGCAAAGCCTTTGCCTGGGATGTGCTCAGCCTGTGTGAGGGGCAGCAAGAAGGCCAGCACAGCCTGAGCCAAGTTAGCAAGACAGAGAGTGATGGGCCAGGGGTCAGGTCATGTAAAGCTTTGTTGTCCCTGGAAAGGAGCTCGGCCTCTCCTCTCAGAATGAGTGGCAGCCATTAGAGAGTTCTGAGTTAAGCAGTGACATAATGCAACCGAGGTTTAAAAGGGTCACTCCACTCAGCCTGCATCTGAGAGCAGAAGGAGGCAGAGCAAGGGTAAAAGGAAGATGATTCAGAAGGCAGTAAACACCCTTGCCCTTTTGGTTTAACCAGTACAATTTGAGATCTGGTCTCCAGATTAGGCACCAGGTACTTAGAAATAAGGGCCTGGGTTGAGGAGGTGGCTAGGAAAAGGAACGAACGAAGTGAGGCCCAAACAGAAACAACCCCAGAGGAGCAGGCAGCCAAAGAAAGAAGGCAGGAGAAAGGGTTAGTGGGCTCATGGCTGGGCCCTGGCCAGAGAGGAGCACAAGGAGCCCGCAGCTGCCACATCCCCAGGGAACGCAAGGTCACCGGGTCTCCCCCACCTGCAGGGCAGCTGCAGTGGTGAGTGCCTGGTGAAGCTGAGGCCCAGCCCAGGCTGCGCAGCCAAGCTAACTGTGTCTCAGCCACAGACTGCCTTGGCCTTGTCCCACAGTCTGCTCCTGAGCCGCAACGGGAAGGCTCCTGGAGACTGGGGCGGAATCCTCGCAGAGTTTGTGAAAGCCCTTTCGACAAGGCTGTGCTCCCAACTAGTCTTGGCCCTGATTGCAGGCTGTGGGGTGGCCCAGGCCCTCTCCCAATAGCCAGGACCCAGCGATTCTCTCCCATGACCGGAAGCCACCCCCCTTCCTCCATCTACCTTCCAACCCTTTTCTTTCCTTGCTTTCTTTTCCCTGGGGAAGGACTGAGAACCAGACCAAGCTCAGATGTCCACTGGAAGGGGAACTTGGCCCTCTGAGGGGGCTGGGAGGGCGGAGCTGCGGGTAAATCCCAGCAGTAAGCATGAAGCCACAGTCAGCCCCGTGGCCAGGGGCCCCTCCACCAAGGTCGGGAGGCTTCTTCTACATAGAGAAAACATCAGAAATTGATCTTGCTGCTAGCATTTACCAGGTATTCTCGGAGGAGGCCTCTTCATCGGCTGCACGGTTTATCTTTGGAAAAGACACAAGTTTGCTCTGCCTCCTCTCTGCCATCCTGCCACTGCTTGTTTACGGCTCCCAAAGGGTCCTCCAGAGTCACAGGACAGGGGGGCGGGGCTGGAACCAGAGCCAAGGGTCTCCGACTGGGAGACTCCACCATAAGCAAGTCAGCATACTCCTCTCCTTTGTCCTGTGACATCTCTGTGTCGCCTTAGGGTTTACCTCACTTCCAATCGTAAAATGCCTCCATTGCAAAGGTCTTGTGCGTCATCCATCCCAGCATGCTCATTTTACAGACCAGAAAACTGAGATTTCAAAATGGGAGTACTGTGTCCAGGGTCACAAGTGGCATTCCAGGCAGAGCAGGGACTAGGAGTCCATGCCCCCTTACTGCCAGGGTGGCAAGCCTTTGTCCCACTTGTTTTCTAGAGAGCAGGAGCCACTGGCTCTTCTGTAGCCATCCCTACAGAGTCTTTGAAGTAGGTGGTGTTTAATAGACAGATTTTTATTTGGTAAGAGACAATGACATACATCTGCACCCGTGATGGATAGAGAGGGCAGAGGCCACCGTCTAGTTCCCTCTCCCTGGGAGCTGAGACAAAGGTACAAGACAAAAGTGACTTCCACGTGTTTTTCTGGACTATGATTTGACTTCTTCTGAAAAGGACAAGGAGCAGATGTGAGCGTCGTGTTATAGGATAAGGTGGTTGGCCATCAGGAGCAGTACTCCCTCCCAAAACAACATTCAGCAGATCTTTATTTAGATGCTCTGTGCCAAACTTTTGAGACAGGACAGGGGGTCCAGGTATGAGTAAGAAAGCCTGGAATACGATGTGTCAATTCAAAGCCAGAATCAGGAGTCTATGTATCACGAGAGCTTTCTGATCGTGTTTCCCTACATAAAATGCGGGTAATAAGCACACCACCCTCATAGAACTGTTATTGTGATTAAACAAGTTAATGTATATTAATTTTGACAAGGCATCTAACTACAATAGAACCTTAAGAAATAAGCATGCCTACTGACCAAATCTGTAGTCGAGAGCAGAACCATACCATAGAACTTTTCTATGATTGGAAACTTTCCATATCTGGCCTGTTGCATGCAGTAACCACCAGCCAGATGTGGCTGCTGGACAGTTTAAGTGTGGCTAATGTAACCTAAAACTGAATTTTAAATTTTACTTATTTTTAATTATTTTGATTAAGTAGCCATACTGTTTAAGCTTTATATGGCTAAGGGCTCATACACCAGACAGAATAGGCCTAAACGTTAAGAAGTACCAGAATTTAAAAAGGAACAGTGTGGTGTGGTACATTCAGACAACAGGATATTCATTATTCAAAGCTGAAAAAAAATGACCCATCAAGCCACACAAAGATGTGGAAGAAGCTTAAGTGCACATTACTAAGTGAAACTTCAGACTCTGAAGAGACTCTAGACTTTATAACTCCAATTATGGGACATTCTGGAAAAGGCAAAACTATGGAGCCAGTAGAAAGGTCAGAGGTTGCCAGGGGCTTGTGGGGGGTTGTGGGGGGAGGAATAGGTGGAGCCCAGAGGATTTTAAAGCAGTGAAACGATTCTGTGCAACACTGTAATGGTGGATACGTGTCATTATATATCTGTCATATCCCACAGAATGAATACCAAGAGTAAACCCTCATGAAACGATGGATTTGTGGTGGTAATGATATGTGACATGGGTTCATCAGATACCACAAACGTATGATGACGGTGGGGCGATGTCAGTAGTCGAGGAGCTGTGGGTGGGTGTGGGCAGGGGATATATGGGGATCTCTATATTTTTTGCTCAGTTCCTCAGTGAATCTAAAACAGGTCTAAAAACTAAAATTGATTTACAATAAAGAGTGACATGGGAATGCATGGAAGAAGAGAGATTTGAAGCAAGTTCTCAAGAATGGCTAGGGTGGTAATAACAGGGGCCGTGTTTGCAATGCCCTGCAGGGTCTGGGATGGCGAGTCAGGCCATGGGTCAGAGCAGAGGGTTTTTATGGGAGAGAAGTGGGAGCCAGGCTGGAAATTAACTGGGGAATTTGAATTCCACATGAAGAGCCCAAAATGTATCAGCAACCAAGTCCCTGAAGATTTTCACACAGGGATATGGGATACCCCAAAAAGTGTTTTAGAAATATCAATATCGGGGCACCTGGGTGGCTCAGTGGGTTAAAGCCTCTGCCTTTGGCTCAGGTCATGATCTCAGAGTCCTGGGATCCAGCCCCACATCGGGCTCTCTGCTCAGCGGGGAGCCTGCTTCCTCCTCCTCCTCTCTCTCTGCCTGCTTCTCTGCCTGCTTATGATTTCTGCCTGTCAAATAAATAAATAATAAAATATTTAAAAAAAAAGAAATATCAATATCCAAAATAAGCATCCTCTCTGGGACTTGAAGTTTTTTTGAGGGTCAGATTCATGTCTTTAAGTTAAATCATGTGAGGTTCCTGCTATCACATCAGGAACTCAAAAGTGCTTAAAACATATCAAAAATTGATAGCTTAGCTTGGGATCATGCTGCTTTACAAGAATCTTCCATTATCAATGTGGTATGTCCCATATTGCCTGGAAAATTACGGACTTTTAGGGACTCCTGCTTGATGGGTTTGTCTAAATGTGTTTAAAAGGAAGAGCACAATGGAGACCCCATCTGCACTGGGGACTCAGCCTTCAGAATGCTTAAGTATCAGGAAAAGATTTTCCTTTGTGCTTTCCTATGGTTCACTATCTTCAAAGGTCCCTAGATTTACTATTTCATCAACAGATCGGAGAGGGGAGTTTGTATGAGATCAAACAAACACAAGTACTATGGGAAGGCTGGCAGGTGATAGTGTATAAATTGCCCGATGGAAAATGTCAAAAGTTTACATCAGAGCAGTGGGAGTGGGGGAAGCGTATGGAACACAGAACAAATGACTGTGCCTTTCTGAGAGCCGATTCCTTATACAGTCCGGCTAATGCACGGCAAGAAACTCAGGGCTCAGAAACCCACTGAGAATCCACTGAAACCCATTAACTCAAAATATATCCTTTATAAAAAGTTTTAAAAACATCTCTTCATGTCTATACCTGTTGTCATTTTTGTTATCTTTGTTTTCCTCTGTCTCTCTCTATCTCTGTCTCTTTCTGTCTCTCTCTCCCCCCTCACACACCAATGTACACACACTCCTGCATGCATTCTCTTTGCCTACCCTACATTCATCGCCTTGTTTCTTTTCTATGTCATTCTTTACATCTGCTTGACCAATCCTTCAAGGGTAGCATCTTGATAGTTAAAGCATCTTTCGAGGTAGAAAATGGCATGTCCCTTGTCATTGCCAGAGCCTTGAAGATTCAGACACTCAGATACAAAGTGAGCTAAAGTCTCTCCTACCAACATCCGTGCTCATGTCCTGAGTCAGTTTCTGTGTAGCTGAACAAGAGGGTGGCAAGCAGCGCCAGAACATTCCCTGTAGCCTGAATGGTAGGCTGTACTTTATGTCTGTTAGCTACTCCCTCCCCTTGCCCCAACCAGTCTTTGTTCAAATGCCGACTCCGGAGAGTAAGCCTTCCCTGACCACTCTCCTGAAATAACCACCACCCTCTGGGCAACTATCCGTCCCCTTGCCCTGCTTCTATTTCACAGCACATTTCATTATTGCCACTGGAATATAGATTTACTTCTTTGTCGATAGCCTATCTCCTCTGTTAAAATGTGAGTTCCATCATGTTTTTAATCCTCAGCAGCCAGGTAAATACTGTGACGAATTGCATTTTCCACCTGGAGACACGGTAAGACTTGAGA
Organism: Mellivora capensis; assembly: GCA_004024625.1. Lineage (NCBI taxonomy): Eukaryota > Metazoa > Chordata > Mammalia > Carnivora > Mustelidae > Mellivora > Mellivora capensis. Next base: position 107,845 of record PISX010003627.1, on the reverse strand, counting down.
GCTGAGGGACGTCGCTAAGGTCATGCAGCTACCACCAGTTCTAGAACAGAGATCATAACCCAGTCTGCCTTTTACTCGACAGTCAGTGCTCTCAACCATAGCACTCAACCCACCTCGAGGCAATGGGGTATGCATTCTACCGTTATGTGTTTATGTCCAGTGAAAGTCGGGTTTGAATGTGGCGTCCATGAAAAAAACCAACATGGCTCGAAAATCGATTGGCTCCCAACCTACCTCCTCCACTCACTTCTTTCCTAGTGAGAAATGCTAGCGGGTGGCAACCAATTCTAAACTTCCATAAAAACAAACAAACAAAACCCAAAACCCCATAGCCCATCAGAATTGCTCAGAATGCAAGTTCTTCGAGCACAGAAACTGTTATTTGTAGGCAGCACTATGTCTAGTGGCTGAAATAGCATGGAGCTTAATCAATAATCGAGTTATTTTCATTTCCATGTTTCTGTGAAGTTCCCACACTCTCTAAGAATACATACCTGGTATGCTACTAAAGTCTAATAAATGTCACCTTACTTTATTTCTCAAAATCAGGCTTCCTTTGCTGTGAGTTCCCAGCTACCTGTCTCAGCAGTTCGGGGCTCCTCCTTCCTTTCCTCAATAGAGCCACAGAGCGGGCCCAATCTTGTTCTTCCTATGGCTGCAGCCATCTGCGGACACTGCTGGCCAGTACTGGGCCGGTCCTGGTTCTCTGCCATCCGTCTCTTGGGCATTCTGCTTTGGGCAGGCTTGAGTATGTTCTTCGCTGCAGTCTGCCTTGTAGAATCCAGCTCCATGTGTGGGGCATGCTAAAGAGCTGGTCTCTCCTCTCCTGTCTCCAGGAAAGTTCCAACACTACCTTTGATAAACCTCTACCGCAGCAACGCAACATAAATACACCATCCATGCCTTCCTCTGTAGGGACAGCCCCACACCACCTTCCTCAACAAAACTTTGCGAACATCATCCTGCCCTTCTTTCACTTTGGTTAAGTGCAGGAGGAGAACTTAAGTCCAGTTACCTTTTTAAAAAATTAACTCATTACCAACAATGTGTGTTTTAGATTCATACATGATTGCGAAGATTTCATTAATTCTCTTCACGCTCTCACCATTTGGACTGCCAAATCGATACCATATTTGGCTGACAAACATATTTGCTGTGGCCAAGAAAGAAGAAAACTTCTTTCCTTTCTCAGATAACATCAGGCATATGATTTCTCCCCAGATCCGATCGTATTGCCTGCTTCCCCTTGATGGCTGGTGGTGCCCTCAATAACCCTCAGTGAAAGAAGAGCCCAAGGGGGTAAGGTCGCAGGGGCAGGGCTCCCGTGGTGCTCCGCCCGCTCAGCACTAGCTCACGCGGGTGCCTACCTGACACTACTCACAAGTTATTAACAGCTGAACAGAACTCCAAACCTTCTGTTCCTAACACGTTTCTAACACCTTCCTAATCCACAGTTGTTATCAAAAGGCATTTGCAGCTGTGAAGAAAGGTGGGTGGGCAGGCTAAATAAATTAATAAATGAAGGTTTCCATGCAGAATGCTCAGCTCAGCACAGCTTGAAACCTTACCATGACCTATTTTAGAATAAAACAACTTGGGAAGTTTCTTTTGCTGTCCTGCCCTCATGCAGGAGAACACACTGTAATGTTAGTCAGGGTGTACATCCAGCTACAGAGCACCTACTGCATGCAAAGGAATATTGTGGTGTTGGTGAAGAGACCAGTAAGTAACAAACCAGGAAGGTGAAAATCACATAGAAAGGCCCAAATCCCACAGCAGTGATTCTTAAACATTCTGAACATGTCAAGTGCACTCTGGATAATGAACAATGAGCACATGTTAGAGTGGGACTTCAAATCCAGCAAAGGCAGATTTTCTTTAATCCTGACATCTACCATGTTCCAACTTCTCTCTGTCTTGCTTTTGAGCATTTGAATGAAGGGAAGAGATTGAGCATTGAGGACCCAATCACTCAATACCGCACAGAGGAATATTGGGAAAGTAGTTGATCTTTCTCCAAATGGCTTACAGATTTCTGAAGCTCTGGTTGAGAGTGTTTCTGGTAGATTCTAAGATTTGAATATTATCTAAGTTAGGGTGTGAAAAGAAGGTAAATGACTGGACTGAACCAACAATGACTAATGGGTACAGGCAGCCAGCCATTTACACAAATATTTATTGAATATTTCCTCCATTTCCTATATGGCAGGCCTGGTAAGCACTGAGGATGAAATGATGAGTAAGATATAGTCCCTACTTTTGAGATGCTCTTGGGCTAGTGAAGGAGTCTGAGCAACATGCAAGTAACTTTCCTTTTGCATCACATGAGGTATCCTTGTAGCCTGCATGGGATACAGTGGGAGGCAAAGGGAGTCACAATGGAGGAGGGAGTTAAGAAAGATTTCTAGAAAGAAGAGATTCCTGGGGTAATTTTTCAAAGATAAAGAAGCATTAGCCCGATGGAGAAAAATGGGAAGAAAATTCCAAGCAAAGTGGATAGCAGGTGCAGTGGTTTATAGAGGAATGAGAGAACCAAGGGCATTTGGGCATTTTCCCCCAGCTCTGTGGGATTGAAATAGAAGGTCCGCGTGGGAGTGGCAAAGAACAGGTCTAACTCGTATTAAGAAGTCTTATGATTTACTCCAGTGGATTTAAGTTTAATCCTGAGGTTTGAGAGGGAGATTCTGGAGCACGAAAAGGGAGAGGTATAGACAGATTTATAACAGGGAAACAGCAGTCTTATAAAACTAGAGAGCAGAGACTGGATAAATGGATGGAGTGGAGACATGGAGACGGAGAGAAATGTTTAGGGACCACTAGAAAATTTTAGGTAAACATCGCTAAGGTCCTAAATTAAAAAGCAGCAATAAATATCAATGATGAACATTTGTAAGTATGTCAATTCATAGGAGTGGTTTCCTCTACTGAGAATGAGCCATATAGAATACCACTTAGTGGTGCTAATTTTACCATAGTAACAGTATTACTACAGGTACTAAAATAGTGAACTCATCTGGAAACCTAACCAATGTACACAGGCTTTTTTCCCCCCTAACATTTCTAGTATCAGGAGAAAGGGATATTCCTTTGCCTATAAGGTTTCCTGTTTCAGTCCTATTCTGCTTGAAATAGGAGCGAATAGAATAAGATACTTCTTTTCCAATGAATGTGGATTTGTGATTTTTTCAAACTGAGATAATGAACTGTCTTAACATATTATTCTTTCTATTTTCTTCCTCTTCCACTCCCTCCCCTTAAGTTAAGATTTAACTTAAACTAAAGATGGACCCTCTAATCATGGAGTCTTTGCTGTGGCTGAAACAAAGAAAAGGAGAGAGGGTCTTCTAGACCCAAGGTCAAACTGGACCACAGAAGCACATCACTATCAGGCCTTTCCATAGCTTTGCTATGCAGGGTCCCTCAGCCAGGGAATGTCCAATAGACTCAGTTCCAGTGGGAGCACTGTGTACCAAAGAGACCCTAGGCCTTAGAGTCAGATAGATCTGTGATCTGGTCCCTGCCTGCTTTCTTTCCCATCACATGGATGGAGAGAGGCCTGTCTGTGGTGTGTGTGGTGAGATTACATGCGTAATGCACTCAGCACAGAGTCTGGCTCAGAGTTTCTTAAACAGGGGCAGTTTTGCCCTCACAGGACAATTGGTAATGCCTGGAGACATTTTTGATAGTCACAACTGGTACTGGGTGGGGGTTGCTCCTGGCGTCTAGTGCATAGATAGCAGGTGCTGTTAAACATTCTAAAACAGACAGGACAGTCTTCTTTAAGAAAGAATTCTCTGTCCAAAATGTCAGTAGTGACTGAGGTTGAGAAATGCTTCTCTAGCCTGGTACACATTCCTTTCAACTCCTCCTTCCAACTACCCTCAGACCACCCCCCTCCTAGAGTACAGACTAAAAGGAATGCTCCCAAGCAGAGATCCCACCCCATGGGATAGCCTCTGGCAGCTGTCTGGAGAGATTAACCTGATAATCCTCCCTGCCGTCTTCCCTACCATGATTAGAAAGATGGTTGTGAGAAGTCAGCTCATTCAGGCTCCAGGCTCCGTGTTCCTCTTTACTACCATTCTGAGAGAATTTTATTTGCCCCCTTGCTGGCCTTGCCCCTTCTCCTCACTATGCTTTTTGTCCTCCCCTAGCCACCATCTTAGTCATTGCCTTGTCCCCCTCCTCAGGGCTCCCTGCCCCCAAGCCCAGAGATGACTATTTACTGACCACAGAGCAGATGTGTGTGTTCTTAGCAAATATTCCTAGGGACCTTAAAGGGACTTTTATTTTTTTCCTCCCCCATTTATAAACCAGCTTGTAATGCCAGCTGTTCTGATTAAGAGTCCGATTTGCAGATTGCGTTTGAGCCCCTCCCTGTCCTTTCTCCAGCTCTGTATACACAGTTGGTACCAGAGAGCTCTGCACCTTTCTGAGCAGGCACCCTCCAGGTGATGCTCTCTTCCAGAACAAATAAATGCAAACCTGTGCAGAGAAGAAAGGAAACAACCCTCTCTTCTTTCCATGGCTCATTATCCATGTGTGTGGATGTATGGATGTACAGCATGCGGAATCCACAGATAGAGAGACCCATACACATACAAAAGGGAAAAGAAAGGTGTTCTGGGCAGGGCGCTTAGAAACAATGCCAGTGCCAAAGGGGGCCTGGCTTCTGGCTGCAGGGGCCCCCAAGGGCTGATTAGCTAGTGGTTCTGCCTGGGGCGACTGGAGGCTGGGAGCACAAGGAGCAGATTTCACCTCCCTCCAGGCTGCCAGTCCAGCTGCCCCCTTCTAGCTCTCCTCTGGTCATTTGCTGCGCAGCCTGTTTCCAACCGTTCATAAGCTAGCCCTCAAAATCAGCGTCCCTAATTATCATCAGCTCAAGATTTGCCTGCCAGTGGAAGACCTCTCACTCCCATGTCCATGTGCTGAACAAATGACCGTAACTGAGTTCAAGGGAAGGCGTAAGGGACAAGGGTGATAGAGCAGGGACGATTCCAGTCACAGGTAGAAGTGTGTGGGTTCCTCCCCTTCCTCTCTCTGGAGATTGTTCTCTCCCTGGGGGCACAGAGGTGGGCAGGAGTGGGGAGTGGGGAGAGACTTGTCTTTCCTCTCTCTCCTTGGTTTTAGGTGCTTAGCCTAATTAGGCTTCCATGAAAAGAAGGACCTAGAAGAACCACGCACCCCACCCCGCCCAACCAAAAGAGAGAAAATTTTATTCTTGAAGTATTGACCTTCATGCTAGAAGCTACTTTGGTTAAAATATGACTTTTTGATCTGTCATTTCACATAATATTTTATGCCACCAGTCTTTATTTTTCAGTGCTGAAAGCCGATGGAAGTCAACCCATGAAGAGCCTCAAATTCAACTCCACCCCCTCTGTGTCCTCCCTGTGACAGAAAGTGGAGGGAGCAGGCAGGTGTCTCCTGAAGGCCCGTCTCCCACCTGTTCTCTTTCCACCCCAGAAACCTTGCCGACCTCACACCAGCCATCCCTGGAGCTGTGGATTCGAAGGTGGCTGCCGTGGTATGAGAAGACTGCTCTGACGACGTGCCATGGGAGCCAGTCTGGGGAGGCAGGGGAAGACTTTCTGCACTAAGGGATGTCTGAGGAGAAGAGTTTTAAGGTTGAGTGGAAATTATCCAGGTGACAAGGGAATTAAGGGAGAAGAAATGTTGCCTGAGGGAACAGCACGAATAAAGGTGATAGGGCATGAAACAACGTGGGAGGCGCTGAGATTTATAAGCACTTAGCACGACTGGAATATAACACAAGAGGCAGGCAGTAGCGAGGAAAAGAACCTGGAGAGGTAGGGGAGGGCAGAGATCACAGAGGACCCTGCCAAGGCGTTGAGACTTGATCCAGCAGGCAGGCAGAAGCCCTGAGGGGTTTAAATTCTGGAATGAAATGATCAGATGCACCTTTCAGCTGGATCACTCTGGCAGCTTGTGTGTGCATGTGCGTGTGTGTGTGAAGCGGGGTGTAGGAAGAGACATGAAACATTGCTTTGTCTTCACACGAAATTTGAAAGTCTTTGAGATTTATTGGTAATACATGGGGCTAGTGTCTGTGAATCACAATCCACATATTTAGGTGTGTAAGAAATACATCTTTTTATAATTCACCTTAATTTCTCTTTCAAGTTCCCTATGTGACCAGGTTGCTAGAAAAGTTCAACCCTCATCTTTTTGAAGTTCCTTCCTCCCGTAGATTGTGCCAAGGTTTGGGGAATATTTCAGCCCTTCCAGATAAGTGAAATGACCATCCCTCCACATGGATTGCTTCCAAAAAGTCCTGGTCCTGACCAGTGCTGGTGACCTGTTTGTGTAGAGGGGAAGAGAGATAAAGGGAAGAAATTCCAATTAATTCTGTAAGTGGCTTACTCCACCAAGTTGGTTTTTTAAAAAATCAAGTAGATATGCATGTCTGAGGAAGAAGCACCAAGACTATGTAAGCACTAAGAGAACCTCCCTTACTCTTAGGAGTAAAAGAAGGAATAAAAGAAAAAGATTTTAAAAAGTTAAAATAAGAGAACTAAAAAAAAAGTATAAGCAAAATAAATATGAGCTTGAAACTGATGACAAATGGAGGGCTCTGGGCTCCTGGACCAGGCAAATGGCAATATGGTACCAACAAAGCTAGAAATTACAGCAGGAACAGGAACGGGAGTGGGGGTGGGGCAGGGGAAAGGGATCACCCGGGGACAGCTGAGTTCCAGGGGCCTAGGGCTCATTCACGACAGGACATTCTCAACAGCAAGATCACCTGCTCAATGCCAGCGGTCCTAATGCTGCTGTCCATGCCCAGCAGGAGCCCAAGCCACCCCTTCAAGTGGCCTCTTCTCTTGCCCGTATTCTCCCACATCAGTGTCCCCCAAACACTTGTGTTTATCTTTCCACACTGACTCAATTGCATTGCCTTCTTTAAACACATGTGTATGTCTACTATACATCTTCCCTACGAATAAAGATTATTTTTCTCGGGGCGCCTGGGTGGCTCAGTGGTTAAGCCTCTGCTTTTGGTTCAGGTCATGATCCCAGGGTCCTGGGATTGAGCCCTGCGTTGAGCTCTCTGCTCAGCAGAAAGCCTGCTTCTCCCTCTCCCACTCCCCTTGCTTGTGTTCCCTCTCTCACTGTCAAATAAATAAATAAAATCTTAAAGAAAAAAAAAAGGATTATTCTTCTCTCCTTACACTGTAGCTTCCTTCATGACAGAGCTGCTACATTCCCTGGATCCTGGAAGACCCATCCCAGTGTAGGAGACCCAGGTGCAAATGCTGGCCAGGTTTGATGCCAGCTGGCAGATTGTAAGCAGGTCACCAGCTTTCTTAGCATCAGCTCCCTTACTTGTAAAACAAGAGCAATGATACATACTTTGACCAACTCCCAAGAGTGTTATAGTGATCAAATGACATAATGCCTAGAAAATGATTCTTTAAATGGAATATGTTGCTCTAATGTAAATCATTAAGTCACCTCTACATTACTTATCTCTGCTCTGCTTCTCATCTTTCTTTTGCTTAGCAATCCCCCCACCCTGTGAATCTGAGCATGGAAAACCATCTCAGGAAAGGGAGGTTGTGATTGGAAAAAGTGTGGCACTGCAGAGGACAGGGGTATGAGGAAAAGGATGGGGGTGTCGTCCTCAAGCATCCGTGATGTTGATCCTCTGATCAGAGCCAGTGACAGAACTCAGCCATCACAACCAGAGGCCCCAGGCTCTGGACTGAGACTGCCGCAGAATGAATATTTTTCTTCCTTTTTCACTCTTGGCAACCTGGTAGAAAATGGCACCTGCTTATCCCCATTCCAGACCCAACAAAATACAGCTTTCATCATTTGATAGTGTACATGTACAACCCATGCAGAGGCACAAAAATCAATGTGCATTGATTCCTAAGCTAGGAATTCATAAACTTCTTTAAGGTCATAGATTGATTTTTTACTTTCAGTAAAAAAATGTAAGACTCCAGACCTCTCCCTTCATTTCGGCCATCTTACTCATCTGCAGGGATGCACACTCTTACACACACGCCTCACCTGTGTGTACCCTATCTTCCCTTGTTAGGTAACACCAGAAGGGAGAAGTACTTAGATATACAGGGTGAGGAAGAGAGGTACTTAAACACTCCTGCCCGCTGCATCAAAGCCTCCTCACTCTAACCTAATCCCTGGATTAATCAAATAATAGAACAAATGGATTTGAAGGACGACACCACAGAAATGAGCACAGTGGTCAAAACAGACTCAATAGCATTTGCCAAATCAAAGCTAGGCAGCAAGAGGTTTGATTCAGAGCTAAGGCAAAGGGCTTGCTCCGTGCTGCCCCTGACATTGATTCTGCTCCTGGCTCCGAGTGGTGAGTGGGCATTTGAGTTCACATCCAAAGGTGGGCACCATTACCACGGGGGTTTCCTCATCACCTGGACCTCAGTGGATCCACCTCTGAAAATTGAGAAAATATCTGCCTCCTGGTATGGTTACAATGACCAAATATGATTACAGATGTAAAAGCACTGTTTAGACTGCAAAGTATCAGATGAGTACAAGATAATTACTACTCCAGGGACACAAATCTTCCTTACTTATAATTAGAATCAGAAGTTTTCAAGAAATTTATGAATGATATGACTGATGGGGGTCACCATGAATTCTTTCCTTCCTTCCTTTTTAAAAACATTTATTTTACTGTGGTAAGGATGCCTAACATGATATCTACCCTCTCAACAGATTCTGAGGTGTATAAAATAGTATTGTGATTTATGGGCACAGTGTTGTACAGCAGATTGCTAGAACTTATTCTTGCATAACTGAAATTTTGTACCCACTCATTAGCAACGTTCCCCTCTGCCCCTTTCCGCAGCACCTGAAACCACCATTCTAGTCTGTGCCTCTATGAGTTTGACTATTTTAGTTTCCTCAGAGAAGTGGAATCTAGAACTGCCAAATGATCCTGCAATCTCCCCTCTGGGTATTTATTCAAGACAATTGAAACTAGAAGCTCAAAGAGATATCTGCATTCCATGTTCAGGATAGCCAAGATGTGGAAATGACCTAAATGTTTGGATGGATAAAGAATGGTGATACATACATGCAGTGGAATAGTATATAGTCTTTAAAAAGAAGAAACCTGGATGAACCAGAGGACATTATGGGTAAATGAAATAAGCAAATGGTAGAAGGAGGGGGGAAAAATTCCAAATCATGCTATCTGTGGCTTTCAAGCATAAACTCTGGAGCTAATTACTACTGGGGTCTCATCCCAGCCTTGCTACTTGTTAGCTGTCAGCCACTTACCCAACCCTTCAAAGCTTTGGTCTCATCATCCCTAAAATGGGGATAACATGCACCATGTGAACTGGTCCAGAGCATGGAGCAAGGCAGCATTTGAGGCTGCACGCGCTGAGCCACGAACGCGGGCTGCTGTCGTTATCACTATCATGACTCAGAAGATGCCAGTCCTGCCAGCTGGAGGGCTCGCGTGGCGAAGTGGAGCCCGGCAGCCAGGCCTTCCGCGGGACCGCCGCCAAGCCCCTTGGATCCGCGCTGGCTCACAGGCCCAGCCCGGCCGGCTCGCCCTGGCATGGCCAGCTTTCTCGGCAGCCCGCGGCATTTGGTTCTCCCTGCTCCCCGGTGAGCCAGGGGAGGGAGAGTCTCTGGTCTCAGCTGCGTGCGGGTCACGTGCTCGCGCTGGTGTCAGGCTGCTCAATTAGCAGCAAATCAAGATGTTCAGATGGTGCAGCCACACACCGGGCAAGCCAGACCGCCCCCTCCCCTCTGAGGCCGGCAGATTGCGCCTGTGTTGGCTACCGACTTCCTGTCAGCCTTGCAAGCCTCTTTGTTGCACGCCAGTCTCCCCTCTGAATTCTCCAAGTCCTTTTTACCCTCTGGCTCGGGTCCTGCGCGCTGTCAGCGCCTGTCCTCTATTGGGGGAGCTCGCTGGCGTCTGCCAACAGGTTCCCTCTCATCAGCGGGGGTCCCCTGCTGGCAGGTGGCTGCGGCTCTGCCTGGGAGGGGGCCCCGGGCCCTCACCCCCCAGCCCACCCCACCCCCAACCTCACCGCCCTCCGGGTCCTTCCCCAGTCTCCGCGACCTTCCCCAGACTCTGCAGCCTGCCGCCTCCCTGGCAGGGGACTGGGCCTTGAGACCCTTTTCCCAGCCCAGCCCGCAGCAAGGCCAACCTTCACAGGGGCTTTCGGCAGCTGTGCTTCCCCAGGGCATCTGGCGGGGATGCAGGATCTTAGGCTCCTGAGCCCAAAGGCATCTTTTGATTATGACTCTGGTAGAGAAAGTACCACAGGTGAATCCGCAGTGACCCGGGAAGGAGATAATCACTCCTCCAGCCAACCAGCTGACTACCATAAACACAGGGAGACTTGATCACGTGTGTACAAGAAGTTCTGCCATCTTCCCTTCCCATATAGCCTGTGGTATCCCTTTATCATCTTTTTGACTTACACATGAATGTTAGGGGTTTGGCGGAAGGGGGGAGCATATGGAAGAGAGAAGGACCCAGGAATTTTTTTACCCCTGTTTCCACGCTGCTAGCCTGTTGGCACGCTCAGGGCCCTGCGCTAGGGCCATTTGTGGGCACAAAGCCTCTGAACCCAGGAGTTAGGGTCCTGAGTTTAATACAAGGCTTAATGCACAAGAAAGAGTCCTGCTGGGGTACCTGTATAGCATGGTCTGTTAAATCTTAGACTCTAGGTTTCAGCTCAGACCACGATCTCAGTAGGGTGAGATTGAGCCTCTGAGGGGGCTCCCTTCTCAGCATGGAGTCTGCTGGAGTTTCTCACTCTGTCTCCCTCTGCCCACCCTCTCCCTGCAAGCACTGTCTTGCTCTTCCTCTCTCTATCTCTCTCTAAAATAAATAAATGTTAAAAATTTTTTTTTTTAAAAAGGAAGGAAGGAAGGAAAGAAGGGTACTGCTGCATGTAGGATGTGTCTAGGTGCAGTGGGGGAGTGACCTGGTCCTGAGGCAAAGGGGTTTCAAAGGAAGACCAGCACCACAGCCTGAAGTCTCACCTCAGGCCTTAAAAACACATGTTTAATCCCAAACTGCCTTTCCCTGGGTTGCCTTTCAGAAGGTGGGTGCTTTAGAAATAACAACTTTTAAAAATGTGTTTCCTTGGAAAACATGATTGAGAAGGTGAAGAAACACACACCCCTGACTGGGAGATCGGGTCACCTGCAGTTACTGCTTCCGATGGGGGTCAGAAAAATTGAGGTCAGTTACAGCTTCCTGTGGATGTCACAGTGAGTCCGTAGGACTCCTATGAAGCAAAGTCATGCCTCTCCCTTCCCCACTTTTCTCTCCTCATCCGATCTCAGAGAGACTAGACAGCAGAGAGAAACACCCAGAAGCCACTGCGTTATGTGTGCCAGACGTCACCAGCTCTCCGCCTGTCCTCCTAGGAAAAAGGACAACTGCAGGGAAATCAGTCACATCTCGAATAGTTGGAGCAAAGACTCCTACGGTGAAGCCCTTTGGGGATTAGCCAGCCAATCTCCTCTGTGGTATTCTGTGATCTCTTCTCTCTTACACACTTCAGCATCCAGCACAGATCTTGCTGGGGCTGTTTCCTGAAGAATGTGGTTGGGATCCTGGTCTTTCTTGTCTGTTACCTCTAAGTAGTCCCAGTAGACAGATGTCCATGGAGATGTGATTCCTCAAAAGGTGATTCCAGTTCAATTTCAGACTGCTAAGATGTTAATCTACCACAATGATCCTATCACAAAATACCTGGAAAAAGACAGTGTGAAATATATCTCTTCTTAGCTTGGAACATGACCCTGGCATCAGCCAGTTGCCTCTTCTGAGAAGGGGGCTGACAGTGGAGTGGTATGGGAAGACGACCAGAACCTAGAATGGTCAGTGGACCAAACAAAAGTTCAAAAGTTACTTTTCAGTGCACAAAAGAGATCCTTGTTTCAAGAGTTGCTGGGGACTCCTGCATTTGTACTTGGCATTGGTATGATAGTTCATTGCCATACCTTGTTTATCCAGTCTCTGCCCTCCTTGGTTGTCCTGAGACTAAAGGAAACTTCATAAAGTTGAAAGTTTGTTCCTGTTTTATTTAACTGTAATGACACCTAGTCTATTTCTACTCCAGTGGATTTATTTCCAGGGAGTAGCCACAGCCCAGAGGAAGGCCTTGGGAAAAGCAGGGGAGTAGACACATTCAGGAGCATTGACCAAGGGAAATGGGCTGGAGCAGTTACCAACAGCTCTAAACCCCAGGACATCAGAAAGAAACCCCAAGGCATAGAAGTCAATAAGACCAGAGTCGAATATTTGCAGAACAGGCAGTATTGGGGGTGGGGGTGGGGTGCAAACCAGAGGTTATTCCTTTAGTGAGCAGTGATTTAATGATTTTAAATGCAAATTGTACCCCCATTCTGCCTTTACCCCCAGCACGTCTATGTCTTACTGATTCTTATTAAAGAAACTATGTTGAGAGGTGCCCTTTTATAGCACATTAATGACAGCGTGGGAGGAGTAAGGTCCTCTTTAGCCTTTCTGTTTTTTATAAAAAGTTTCTGGTGACTCACTGTCCCTCCAATTTCCTCAAGTGTCCCTGGGTGCCAGGCTAAGGACCCCTGATGTGAACAAGAGCATCTGGCTTGGTCTAACCTCCTGGATGTTATACTTTGAGGTGGTGGCAGTGTCCTGAGGATGGAGGCCCCGATGGCCCCGTGTTGTCCTGAGGACAGGATGTGGACCCAGGGAGCAGGAGCCCCTGAGACAGTCAGGTGTGCCCTCACAGTGAGCCGTCGGGCAAAAGAGGTGCCAAGGACAGAGCCCTCACCCTGGCAGCAGGCCACAACTTCCTGCCCTCCTCCTTACCCTGCTGGCTTCTGGAGATTCTCCAAAGACAGCAGCAGGCACCAATGGCTAATTGCTCCGAAATAGCTAGTCTCCATTTCAGGGTGCTGCTTGCTTTTGCTTTAGTAGCTGGCAAATGAATCCTCCTAGGGATTATAATAACCGTGTCCTGGCTGTGTTCCCTGGAATCTTGGCCTCTTTCCCTGGCACTCATCCCAAAAGGGATGGAAATCTCTCAGTATTTATCCCCCTGAAGATTCCCTGCGCCTGCCTGGCTCCCAGCCACCCTGCACACAGCCGGCTCGATTCCTCCATTTCTCCATGGAGCAGATTGCGCCCTGGCTCTCCCCGGTGCCGTCACCCTCCGAAGGCTGCCGTCTCCCTGCTGGGGCTGCCCACTGCTCCTCCCAGGCCTCTCTGTTGGTACTCTCATCCCACTGGGCAGAAATACTTCTTCCCTATATCTTCATTTCCACCAAAAAGCCCAAGAGAAGGACTGAGATGCCTTCTCAGACTGAAAGATACTAGCCACCACTGAAACAATGAAAAGAGTTTGCTTCCTCAAAGAGCTGACTGTCCGTCTTCCTTCCTCCTGACAAAGACATGACTCTGAGGACAGGGGAAGCACTGACATGTTGGTTCTGCTCCTGAGAATGTGAACGTGGCCTATCTAGTAATGAGTGCTAGAGCAGAGGAGGGAGCAGTCAACTCTGCTCACTTACCGTGTGATATTACTCCAGGCTATTCTGTGTCTATCCCCCGCAGCTACTCCAGTGGACTGACCTCCATGAAGATAGCCACTAGATCTTAAAATTCTTTGCAGAAGAATTTTAAGGAATTAGATCTCCTAATCCCCGGTCACTAAGGATGGGGGTGGGGCAGGGAGTACCTAGCACAAGACTGGCATATATTAAAAGCTCAATAAATCTTTGCTGAATGAATGGACTATGATGACCCAGCTCATATGCTCTTAGCATAGCTCTTTCCCAGAGCATTGGGCTTTAGTGTAGGTGGACCTTGCTTGTAGAAGACCACTTAGAACGTGAGGATGACCTGTGCACAGCCAGGATGCTCATTTTTATTTCATTAGGTCCTTGGCCACCCATCCCAGTGGGGATTGGGTGAGAGAGTTATGTACTTAGATCACAGCAAAGCCATCACTATTGCTGGAAAAAACATTGAGTATGGGTTGGGAGTGTTATTTTGGTACAGGAAGTGCAGCATATTTTCCTTAAGTCAATCCTACAAGTGCCATACAACACTCAGGAAGATTCTCAGCTCCTTGCGTCTAGGAGCACTTACCCTAAATAGACACCTAACTGAGCAACTCAGTGTAGCATTGCCATTACCCCCCCAGCCACTCTGGCCAGCAGGACTGTCCCTTCCCGTCGCTTGCCTCCACTTTGTAATGCAGGCCCGCTGCCTTCCTGAAAACAATATTGTAACACTGTCTTTGGGTGCCCTTTGCCAAGGCACTATTGGCTCTCTATGGCAATTCGAACACAATCATAATAAATAAACCAGCAATTGAGTCAGCTTATAATAGATCATATAAAACCTTCATATGGCTGAAAAACCCAATAAGTGGCCTATTAACAAAAGAGAAGGGGCGGGTGGGCCAGCTCAGAGGGAATATGTTTGGAAAACTCAACTGTTTCCAAGCAGCGATTATGAATTCCCCATATTCAAAGTGAATTCACAATTTCACAGCTCCAGAAACAGACTGACTTTCCCTGTGCAGCCAGTCTCCGAGGCTGTCAGAAAATTGAAAACAGTGCATCAAGGAGAGCTTGAGATTTGGTCAGGAATTTCTTAGTTAAATCAGACTTAACTTAATCAGGAGCCATAACACATGAAAAGCTGAATGTTACTTGTCCTCCTTCATGCAGGATCAGACAATTTCTGCAAAAGAAGAGGGACAAATCCCCAGAGGCTGGAAAGAAGGCAGAGTTCTCAGAAACAGGTATTCTGGTGAAGGGGGAAACTTCCTTTTCCCTGCTCAGCTCCCTGAGGAAGCAGCACAGGGGAAGAAAGTCCAGAGAGACAGGAATTTACAGAGGAATCTGCCATTTTTATGAGATCTTCTCTTCACCTTTCTAAATGTTTCCTTGTCTGTTAAAGGGGATGGAAATGACTACTTCATTTATTCCGAGAGTTAAATGAAGTAACCGATACAAGGGATTTATCAAAACATTTAGCACGTAGTAGGCACTGAGAGATGTGGTCCCTTTCATGTAGATTCCTGTTCGGAAGGCAGCCCTCCTCACCACTATACCGCCAATGTCCACTGGATTCCCCAGTACTTGCAAAGGTCAAAGGGATCCTCTCCCACAGGAAAGTCGTACTTGCCTTGGGAGTCGGGTCTGCTCTGGCTGGCCTCTTTCAGGGCCCGCCTTGTGTCTTGAGAGGATCCTTGGCACCAGGATGGTTAAAATGAATGCTCTGGAGCCCAGACCTCATAAAGAAGTTTCACATGAAAGAAGAATCATCCCCAAGATTGCTCTGTCTTTGTCTGAAGGCAACAGGAAATCAGAGGAGCCTAGAGGTCATTGGGGAAAGCATCAAAAAAGGGGTGACCGCTGAGTTGACCTATGAGAGTCTCCACCAGAAAGGAAGAAAGAAATAAAGAAATGGAAAGAAAGAAAGAAAGAAAGAAAGAAAGAAAGAAAGAGAGGGAAGGAGGGAGGGAGGGAGGGAGGGAGGGAGGGAGGAAAAGGAAAGGAAATGGCAGAGGAAGGAGCATAAGAGCCATGGAGGAATCCATGTATGTGACACATTTGCATGTTCCCTAGAAGCACCTGAAGCCCAGGGAGCAGGAGGGGATTGGAGGATGTATGTACACGTCTATGGCCTTCAACTGTCATCACAGGCCATGAAATCAGGGTAACTGGAAGACCTGTGAGGAAAAGTCCGGGGGCAGGAACCACAGAGGATGCTAGTAAGTGAGTTGGTGGGACCCTCCGGGTTTGGAACTTGAACTTGGGGCAGGGTTAGGAGTGGGAGAGAGGTGGTATTGGCAGTAGGGAACAAACTGACTCCACAGTTCTCTGATTGAGCTGTGATCCACCACACCCCCCAACTCGTTTTTAACACCTTGTAATAGAAAGAGCAGAAATTTAAAAAGAAAGCCAAAGATGACAGTTGGGTAAAAAAGGTGTGGGAAATATGCAAGGAACAGAAGGCTCAGAATTCTGCTCTGCTCTTAGTAACTCATGAGGGGTCCACAAGAAAACCACAATAGCAGGGGCTGGGGCTTGGGGGAGAGAAGCTCGGGGACTCAGGGATCTGCAGAAAGGAGTGTCTGAGCCCCCTGTGGTTTTCGGCCTAGTCCTTTGATGCCCTGCCTCAGGGAGGAAGAGGCTGACACCAGCTGTCCTGAGGCTGGCTGGATATTGATCCCATGATTATCTCCTTCACCACTCTCTTTAGACTGTGCAGGCTCTGGTGGTGGGGATGCTGTCCGCAAAATACTCAGCACTTTTAAAAGGAGGAACTGTTCCATAACCCTTCGGTGAAATCGTCGAGATGTGTGAATGAGAAGGCAAATTGTGCTGGTTGTTTAGTGGGTCCTTGAAGAAGTATAAATAGGTATGAGAAATAAGTGTTTTGTCTTATGAACGAAGATGGCCTGTTATCACTAGCCAAGTTCATTTTCATCAGAAGAAATAGAAAATTCTAAGTTATCCAATCTGCATGCCAAGATCTTCCTAAATCCTAGACCTTCTTTGCTCTTAGTAATGAAGAGGCCAGCTGTCTTCATGTCTACATGGGGCTCAGCTTCTGTTGATGTGAACCAGGGAGAGAGCAGCCCACTCCCCACCTGACCACAGTTACAGACTACACTTGCTGCCTTTAAGGCCAGTCAATCCTACTATCCCCCATTCCTTAAATCCCAGACACTTGCCTTCTTACCTGCCTGTGCCCCTTAAGGAGAAACAAGGAGAGCCTCTCTGTAACCATCAAAAGCTATAGAAGATGAACAGTTATTTCTGGAGATAATGATGGGCATTTAAAGTCCAAGATAGCATCATTCAATCCAAGAAATAGCTCACCTTTGGCTTTATAGGTTCTTGTGGCCACAATAAGCAAGTGGCTACTCCAGGAACGAATGATGTGCTGATGTTCAGTTAAAAGATGACGGGGCGGTGGGGAGGGGTTCCATACCCAGCCGTTCCCTCCTCGTAACATCTAGAGTCACAGACTGCCCCATCCTCACAGGTGTCACACCACTGGTGTCTGCCTGACATCAGAACCAGCCTTCAATTAGCTGAACAAATGTGTTTGGTGTTGTTACAGATCATTTCAAAGCCATTTATATTTGGCTTCATAATGCATTATGGCAGGGAGGTGGGATGAGGGTGGGAGGTGGCAGTGGAGAGGTCTGGGTAGTAGAGAGTTGCTGAAGATTTATCTTTCTAATTATGCTTTGCTTAGGGCTAATATTAAAATTAGTTTTAATTCCCTGAGCACACAGCAGCTCAGGAACATGCAGGGCATTGGGGAGGCTGGCCTAGGATTTTCAATTTGCTTAGGAGAGACACACATGGGTAACAGCAACTCAGCTGTTAAGGCCCAGTTCTCCGGCCACGGGGGCTGGCTTGAGACCTCCCAGTCTGGCTGTCCTATAGTTTATACGAGGAGAGAGCAGTCCTACTGCCCTTGACTTGTACTGGCATTCTCTGGTGAAATAACCCTAGATACGGTAAATAGTATGCAATTATTAAATTAATACAGAATGGTATGTCTCCTTTACCCCCACTGCCAGGGATATGTTGTGCTAATGACTTTTGCACCTGCTGAGGGTAATTAGTGAGTAATGCACATGGGTGTGTAATTACTGGGTAAACACATATTTACCAATAATTTCCCACCAATGAGCACTGACAGGTAGTTGGTAGGACTACGTTCAGGTGAAATGAGAAGTAGCTCAGACTTTGGTTTAACTCTAGGCTCTAATGAAAACTTGCTTTAAGGAATATAATTTAATTTATGAGCAAGCTCCCTACCAACATCCTGCCCCTCTGGCTTTTTAATCAAACCTAGAAGCATAAATACCAAATATCCTAAGACAACTTATTCCTATATGAGAAATAGCTATGTTCACAATCAGGAGAGTGCTATGCAGACATTGAGCAAGACACTTGAGGCTATCCCTAGTTTTTTTGTGTGTTTTTTTTTAATCTGTAAAATGGAGATAAGCCTATTTCATGAGCTTGTTCTGTCTAGTGAATGAAACAATTAACATGGGAGCAGGGTTAGAAATATAAAATCTCACAAGTGTATGTTATTAAAACTATGATTCCAAGCTGGCTGACACTATGGGGCCTGGGATGTTCTATGGGAAACTGTAGGAGAGACAGATATGGTCAAACAGGGATTAGAATCCCTCTCCACCCTGTTGCCACCCTTAGTGGTATCTAGAAACCTTCAGTCCTAAGAAGGGAAGTAAAGGCCTTTCATCCTGCAGTCTCTCCCTACACACACACACACACACACACACACACACACCTGCATGCCACTCTCACAAAAGTTTCTCATGCATAAAATATCATGAGTGCTGATCTTGGGCAGAATGCAGAGTAGGAATTCATGCTCTGAAGGTTTGAAGACTCCCAAAATATGTTTAGGTATAGTTTGAACTTCTAATAAAGCTTTTTAGATATTCTAGCCACACAGCTGTCACTAACCCAACATCCTCATGTACTTGCACCAATTCTGGCCATAAAGTCTAAGAATCAAGGATATGAATAGGAAAGGCCCATGCACAGGAAACAGAAGTAGAGTGTGGTGGGATGAAACTTGCTAGGTCAGCCTGTAACAGACCCATTCCTGCCATAGGGGCATATTGTGTCTGAGTGTCCTGTTGTATTTCTTGAGTTCTCCTCATCTGTGACACTGCCAGCCTCTCTGTTTACCTCCACCCTACATGGAGGCACCTCTGACCAGTTGTCTTTTTACTCAGTGATGAACTTGTGTGGTGTTCATCAGATCTTTACCCAGGGTTGTCACTGCCCAGCCAATGGCCACATACACAATCAGCTAATCAAGGTGAGAGGCATAATCTGTGTTCTCAGAATATAGTGGAGTTGGGGCATCTGGGAGGCTCAGTCAGTTAAGCGTCCAACTCTTGATTTCTGCTCAGGTCATGATCTCAGTGTTGTGAGATTGAGTCCCATGTCAGCCTCTGTGCTCAGCGGGGAGTCTGCATGAGATTGTCTCTCTCCCTTTACCCTCTCTCTAAAATATATATACATATATGGGTTAATTGGCCATCTGTGGGTCAAACACAAGATCTCAGCTTTATTGGGGGGTCGAGCCTTACCAGATGAACTTACTATCCACAGACACACAACAGAATTAACACTGGTAATACTCCACTTCTGGAAGTTAATCTTTGATGGGATAGTAACAGATCTAAAGTAACATGATTCGTCTGGGTATTCACCAAAATCCATATTTCAATTTTGAAGGACATTTGCCATGGCATGATTTTACAAATATTTAAGTAACAGCTTAGAAATTAACAGAAACCCTTTGACCTTCACTAGTGTATCTAGTATGTATTTCAGCTTTCCTTTTTTAAAACTTTGAAAAACTTTGAATAGCTATACATTTACATATTTCAAAATTCTTTTTTTAAAGATTTTATTTATTTGATAGAGAGAGAGAGTGAGAGAGAGACCATGAGCAAGGAGCGGGAGAAGGAGAAGCAAGATCCCCCCTGAGCAGAGAGCCCGACATGGGACTCTATCCCAGGACCCTGGGATCATGACCTGAGCTGAAGGCAGATGCTTAAATGACTGAGCCACCCAGGCACCCTGCATAGTTCAAAATTCTAGAGTTACACAGGGCACCTAGTGACATCATCTCCATTAATTCCTGATGCACACTACCAAGTTCCTCTCCCTTGTGTCACCAAGTTTCTGATTTCCTATTTATTGTTCCAGAAAGTCTATCATACATAGATATATATTTATACACATATATGTTTTTTCTCCCTCTTATTTTACATAAATGGTAAGATATTATGTATATTCACCTAGTTAAAATCTCAATGGGAATCTTCCAAATATTTTTAAATGACTCAAACATAATTTTCTGATTTAAATAATATTTTTAGATTATTTATTTATTTATTTATTTGACAGAGATCACAAGTAGGCAGAGAGGCAGGCAGAGAGAGAGGGGGAAGCAGGCTCCCCGCCAAGCAGAGAGCCCGATGTGGGGCTCGATCCCAGGACCTGGGATCATGACCTGAGCTGAAGGCAGAGGCTTTAACCCACTGAGCCACCCAGGCGCCCCTGATTTAAATAATTTTTATACTGAACTTCAGATCAGATGACTCTTAGTTCCTGAAAGATTCTTCCAATTCTTTGTTACTTTCCATTTGCATGAATATCCATCCATCCCCAGGGTACCTTGTAGGTCGAATATACTCTTTGCTTTTTCAGCAAACACACTATCTTGGGTTCAAACTTGGAGGTGGTAGGGCTAAAAACAGCCATCTCCCCACACAAAGTAAACACAAAATAATAGCTTATGTTGCTGATTTCTTTCAGTCTCTCCTTTAGCAGAAGCAGTGACATCTGATGATTACTGCTGAGGGCGACGGAGCGCAGGAAACAATTAATTCAGCGCCTGGTCTGTGCTGAGCAAGTACATGCCTCCCGCTTCCTCACCCCTCCCAGCGCACGTAGGTGAGGATTATCATCCCAGCCTTCAGGTAAGAGAGCGGAGCTCAGAGAGGAGAGTTTGCCTACCATCCCAAGATTCATTAGTGGCGAGTCAGGATTTGAAGTTGAAAATGTTTTCTAAGCCCACCCTTCTCCCTCCTTACTATCCTGCCCTATGAAATCTTCAAAGTGCCGAGAAGCCCAGGAACTTTAGAGCAACACGTGAGTAGGGTAAGGCGGGGAATGTAGTGTGACTTATGCCAAAGCCTTAACGCAGGGCTTCAAAGAAGCTAGGGCTCAGTATTTAACCCCTGTTTGGTGATTGCAACGCTCGGCTTTCCTGCAGAGCGTGTCAGCGTAGAATCCACTGCTGGCCAGCACCCGCACTCATTTGAGGTCTTCCCCTGGAGACTAAAAAGTGGGTTAGCTGCCTGTTAACCAGGACTGGGGATGCGCCTGGAGATAATACCTACTCATCTTTGCCTGGATGTAAAATAGGATAACCTGCGTCTCGATTCCTGCTCTTTATTTTTATCTCCGGCTCATAAAATTTCCAAGTTGGCTTATACAGAAAAAGATCGTATTTTCAATTATATCCCTAAATGATTGTGAGGAAGGGCTGCTTTCTGTCTGCCTTATTTTCACCCTTCTCAATTTCCCTAGAAATGGGGAAGACTTCGGCGGTGGCTGTTTCCACCTGGGTAAACTAAAGGATGAGGACAGGACTTGAGATCTCAAATCTCAGCTCCTCACTCATTGCCTTTAGTACCTGAAGAAGGTGTACAGCTGGTATTTTTCTTCCCGTTTTGCAAGTGGGGAAGCTAAAGCACTTAAGAGTGGCCAGTGGCCCCTGAGGCCATCCTTCTGAAGAACGGCCCCTGGCGCAGGTCTCCTTGCAGGAGTCACCCACAGGAACACATATGCTGCGTGTCAGGCAAAGGGGGAAAAGGAAAGGCGAGGTGTCTCCCATCCATGCTCGGCTCCAGGCCCCGAACACACTGTAAAAACCACTCTGAGCCGCTAAGGATCCATTTCATTCAGCAAATACTGTTGGTCCCAGCAAAACGCATCGGGCCTGGGAATTCCCGCCACGATAGGAAAATCACATTTCACCAGCTGCTTCTAGCCCAGGATGCAATCCCCTGCCGCCGACATCCCTCCTACCTCCAGAAATAGTAAACATCTGCCAAAAGAGAGCCCCATTAGCAAAATCCCCCACTTCTGAGGGTCTCTGATTGGATTTCTTCTGAGCTCCCTGCCCGTTTCCCACCCCACTGGCAGTGACAGGCTACTTCTCTCAGCCCACTGGAGCGAGCCCAGACCCAGGCCCGTGGGCGACCCTGAGCTGCTGTTCTCCCCTCTCCTTGGCCCTCAGTCGCTTCCCCTCCAGGAGCACCAACTCAGAGCTGTCACACTCCTGTCAACCAGATGGGAGACCAGCCACTAAGCTGTTAATGCCTCTTGCAAGGACAGGGACTGTGGTCACAGGCAGGCTGCCCGAGAGCCTCCACGCAGGAGTGGGGGGCCTGGCCGTCAGCGTAGGGGAAAGTGGCCTTTTTGTCCCAGGGTCCTCACCGGTGGCCCCGCACCCCTCCTCCCCAGCGCATGCCTCTCCTGTGCCTTCTGCTCTCCCCGCTTCATCGCAGCAGCGTGCTGACAGCAGAGCGGCTGCAACGAGCTGCCATTCCAGATGTCAGCAACATGCTCGCAGGTAGGAGCCCTGTAGGATATTTATGGCTTTAATTCCTCAGTAGAGGTTTCTGTTCTGTCATGCAGCGACATATGAATTGCTGCTCATTTGCTCCTGTGTTTCCACGTCAGCGGCAATTTTGGAAGGGCTGCTGGCTTCTTGTACGACCCCACAAGTTATGATTCCTACACATTTCAGACTGAGGGAAGCCGAGAAGGATTGCAAACACCAGTGAGAAAGGGCAAGGAGATGGCAGACCAACAAAGGCAAGGAGCAGGCTTCCAGGCCTTGAGGTGGCTGTCAGCTGGTAAGGGCAGGCGGGGACATGCCACATGCTTCCAGGGGGAATAGACAGCCAGTGCTTCCTGATGGGATCCCAGGGGAGTCCTGGGGGGCCGTTGGGGGATGTGGGTCTAGGCCCAGCTATAGAGGATGGCCTCTGCTCTGCCCAGAAGTTACTACCTGCTTCGTCCCCCTGTGACCTTGGCAAAGTTACCAGATCCAAGTCTTCTGGAGCCTTCTTCCTCAGTTTTAAAATGAGGGCAGGCAGCTTCCAGCCTCCAGGAGGGAGGGAAGAGTTCACTGATGTGTGCACAGATGAGAGATTCCATCCAAAGACCCAGAGCCATGTTGATCTTCAAGGAACTGGGGTGCATTCTGGCTCATCCGTCACCATTTTTATACTTATAAAAGAACAAGTTCTGTCAAAATCCAGTATACCACCAACTGGAGAGAATAAGTCCCCCTCCCCCCTTTTTTTGTAATCTCCAACAAATTCATAAAACAAAGAGGCATTTTTTATTTCATTTTGTCAATAAACCTGGCAATGGAAATACCAATTTGAACAGCAATTTTCCCCCTGGTCTGAGCTGAAATTGGCTCTGGATGAATTGTTTTTCAGTCTTTACATGTAAATTCTCTCCATACTCCTTGCTCTTACAGACAGTCCTGGGACCTTCCCCTGCTTCACTGCCACTTCTCCATCCAAACCTCTGGTTCCTGGAAACAACATGCTTTTACACAGCAATGACTTCAGTGCCTTCTGCTCCAAAGCCCAGTCACAAAAGGTATGTTGCTGCCAGAAACTGTGGGAAGACCTGGAGGTATCACATAGCCCAGCGGACCAGAGGAGGTGGGCGCCTGTCCAGGCAGGGTGGAGCTAGGACTGGGATACAGGTGTCCTGAGGCCCAATGCACATTTCCTCTGCACGTCCCTGACCTTCAACTCTCCCACTTCGAGAACACTCACAGGATCCCAACTAAGTCCAAAGATCAAATCGTAGGTGTAAGTTTTAACAGATTCTAAACAATTCTGGGGCTGATGTCTTCATACAATAGTGTTGTCATATTTAGCAAATAAAAACATAAAAATAATATTGGGTGTAAACTATGTTCCAAATTTTGTTTGAGATATACTTATGTTGAAGAATTATTCATTGTTGGGGCACCTGGGTGGCTCATTTGGTTGGGCATCTGCCTTCGGCTCAGGTCATGATCTCAGAGTCCTGGGACTGAGACCCACATCGGGCTCCCTGCTCAGCAGGGAGTCTGCTTCTCCCTCTCCCTCTCCCTTTGTGCTTCCCCTCCCCTCAAATAAATAAAATACCTAAAAAAATTATTCATTGTTTATTTGAAATCAAATTTAACTGTGTCCCTATATGAAAGAGCCTTTGGCTCTTCCTCCCTCACACTCTTATAAATCAAATCAACCAGTTTCCAACCACCTGTCCCTTGTGATGCTAAAGCTGAAAAGCCAAAGTGGTTCAGGCTTTAGAGAGACAGATGGAACTTCCAGTTCCAGCTCTGCCATCCAGCAATTCTGTTATCTTGGGGTCAGCTAATTTCTTTAGGCCTTAACTGACTCATATGTAAAATGTGGACAAGAAATAGTATCTATTTCACAAAGGCATTACAAGGATTAAATAACACATATATAATATTTTTAGTGCAGGCACACACCTAGCATTCAGTACGTTTCTATCACCGATGTATTAAGTTTCTGCGTATAAATCAGGTTTCAAACAGTGTAGTAACATGAACCACATAGGTTAAACCAGCAGTTACACAATTTCTTTGACTTCATATTTAATATCCATGGAATGTATTATGATTCCATTTTATAGATGATGTTAAGTACATTTATAGAGCCTGCTGCAATTAAGTGACAAAGTTGGAAGTTTGAGAAAAATTATTTGGATTATTAGGTCAGTATTTTTCTAAGAGTATTTCACTTCTCTCACTTCTCTCTGGCCTCTGCCCTCAAGTAGATTATTCTGGGAGGTGTAATGCAATATGGAGTTACTTCCCAAACCAAAGCACATGCCAGTGCCTTGCTGCTTAAACTGGAGTTTGGAGTCTAGTCCTTTCCCTTCCTTCTCCTGGGTATTGGGCTATTCTTGACCCAATTAGGAACAGTGTGAAACGCCTGAGGTCAGTGACTGTATACAAATCCTCAGATAACAGTGTGGGTGTATGGTCCGGCTTGACCCAGCTCAGGAAGGTAGTCTGGATCCTCTCCTTCATTCCATAAGACTTCAGCTGTCTAAACTAACCAGAACACTCATTCAGCTTCTATTCCATAAGAAATTCATTCTCCACAATTCTTAAGACCCAAACCATGAGTTGAGATTAAAATCTAAAGTAGTCCTAGGCATTCCAAGTCGATTAATATCCCCTCTCTTCCCAGGTTCTAAATCTCCCTGCACTATTAGAAATTGGATATGCTGCTTTAGTTCCGCTGATGAATGAGACCAGAGGATCCCAGGAGGGTGTACCTAGAAGATGGGCAATTACGCCCCTTCTGAGGGCCAATCACAGTGGTGACCACTTCATTCACCAAGGCAGGAGGATAGTCCACAGTGATGGGAGATGCATTGGTGATATTACAAAGTATGCCAGGACTTCTGGGAACACACCCAGTCTCTCTGCTTTCTTGATGTTGGTAAAGTCTTGCTTTGATCACCCCATTATTTTTCACATTTTAAACTCCCTCAACAGCAGTGAGGGGTGAATAATACATGAATTTACAAAAAGGACAAACAGCAGAGCATGAGAAAGTCCTACTTCCTGAAAAAATACTACACTCATTCTGAAGTTTACAGTAATTCATATCTAAAACCCGATGGCCAGTTCCTGTCCCTGCTTTTCAGCCTAAGACATTCTCAAGAATTCTAACTTCCGTTTTGAATAATCTAAAACACTGCAGGTTCATCTTTTTTACGTTCCTAGCCCTACTTCTAATCAATTTTCTTTCGCACTTTCCTGTCCTCTAGATAAATCAAATGCCAATTTATCTTCTTCTTCCTTATTTTCTGCCTCCTTTCATTTCATCTCCGCTCGTCACTAATCAGCTTGTGCAAGCATCCACATGTACATTCCGTGTTTATTTGATAGTTCTTGTTTGCAGCAAGGAGTGGCACCTCAAATTCGTCAAATACCCAAGTGATAAGGAAGAATGCTATTAACTGCAAGGAAACAAAGTAAAATATTTAAGGCAATTAGAGAACAATTCAAGCTAGTAATACAATTAATGACTAATAAAGTTTGTATGCAGCTCTACAAAGCACAAAGCACCAAACACCCTGAATCCTATTCGATCTTCACAATATGTGATCTAACTTGATAATAGAGAAAGCAGAACGGTGGAGGGGAGTGAAAATGGCATTTATCGTCAGATACACTAGGTTTGAGTTGCAACTCCGCCAGCTAATGCCTGGTACCTGGCCAGCATGATGCAGGCTCACTTTTCCCAGCTCTAAAATGGGATACGAATATTCAAGATGCAAGAGTTTGGAGTAATTAGTACAGATGCATACAGAATGCTTCACTCATGGTTGGTGACTTATTATGATCCTCACTTAATGATTTAATGCATAAGGAAACAGAGACCCAAAGAATATTACAAGTTTGTTGAGGTCATATGACTCGTAAGTGGCAGAGCTGGATTCAAACCAGGCTTTTATGAACTAAAGCCTCTGCATGGCCCATCACATCACAACCAGAACCTTTAGCTCAATGCATCTCAGAACCTAGTGTACACACCAATCACTTAGAACCTTGTTAAAATGTAGATCTTAAGTATGAGGTTCCCTGAGATTCTGCATGTTTCATAAGATCTCTCTGAGATGATGCTTGCCCTGTCAGTTCACACTTTGGATAGCAAAGATATAAACTATGAGTATTAACCAGAATTTGGGATTACCGCAGGGTGATGCAGGTGGGCCTTTAAGAATTGAGGCTTTTACATCTGACTCTTGGTTTCAGCTCAGGTCATGATCTCAAGGTCCTGGAGTCAAGCCCCACATCAGGCTCCACACCCAGCGGGGAGTCTGCTTGAGATTCTCTCTTCATCTTCCTCTGCCTCACCTCCTAAAAGTAAGTAAATAAATCTTAAAAAAAAAAAAAAAGAACTGAGGCTTTTAGTTTTAGTGATAAAGATAGAATGCAAAGTATCAAGTGCGGGGACGTGAAGATGAACCAAATATGCTGAGAAGCACATATGTTAGCATCTCCATCGAATGGGCCTAATAGATTTGGAGGCTTATAGGGAGATCCACAAAGTAAGAAAGAAATATGGGGCATATGTTTGCAAATGTAGGATAAGGACAGATGACAGAGAACCTTGACAGATTCCTTGAGGGCCCTGTAACCTCGATCCAAGCCCATAGGGACGCACTGTAGCTGTAAAAACAAGGTCAAGTTTAAGTTTGGATTGAAATAGAGAGAAACCCAAGATGCCAACCAGGAGGCTATTGTAGAAAGCAGAGGTGAGCTGCTGTGGGCTTGGCTTTGGTAAAAACCATGGCAACAAAGAATAAAACAGAACTGTAGGACACAGTGAGGAGAACCATGGTGAGAGTGCTGGACTTTAAACTCCTAGTGAGGCCTGGGCTCCATGAGCTGTGCCTCGTGCGAGCCATTTCTGAGCTTCCACCTTCGCATCCATGAAATACAGACCATCTATTTCAGGGGCCATTGGGAGGATTAAATAAGATAATGCACGTGGATGTTCTTTGAAAACTCTAAAGCACTATATAAATTAAGGAGCTATTATTATTAAGTTTCTCATGCAGTATCTGACACGTTATCACTGAATTAATTAAGTAATGAAAGAACGGAATTTAATGAATGCTTGGCTATGAAGAATGAAGAAGAGGAAAAAACCAAAGGTGATTTCAAAAATGTCCAGAGTTCCCGAATAAGAAATTAGGTGCGCTGTGTTTGATGGAAATAGGCACAGGGAATCCACAGGGGAATGAGATGGGTTGGGGTTTGTGAATCTTAGAAAGACTTAGCCCTGATAAGTCTGAGAGTCCCAGAAAGAGGACATTTCACTGACTCTCAAAAGTAATCTGCGATTTCTAATAACTTCACTTAATTTTTATCATCCCCAACACCACCCATCATCATTTGGTGTCCAGCTGGTTGGCCTTGGACAAGGTTTTACTGTGTTTGTCACCTCCTCTATAAAATGGGCATACAAATAATGCCTACCTCAAAGGAATGCCATGAAGACTGCAAGTAATACTTACAAACTCTTCACCCAGCACATGGCATATCCTGGGTTCTTCATAACCTCTTCCCCCCTTACTATTACTTACTTACTATGTCATCATTACTATTATTATGGTGATGCATGGAGCCCAGTGCCTGGAGCTTGAACCCACAACCCTGAGATCAAGACCTGAACTGAGACCAAGAGTTGGATGCTTAACTAACTGAGCCATCCAGGCACCCCTGTTAGGGTGTTATTTAAAACAGGAAACAGAGAAACATGGAAACTGCCTGTGTCCAGATCAAAACATAAAAAGCATTAAAGCTAGAGGGACCCAAAAGATCATGGGTCCAAGTCGTCCCTATCTATGCTTCTACCATTTTATAGATGAGGAAACTGAGGCCCACAGAAGAGGCTAGTGATGATCAATATCATTTCTTTGGGAGAGTTCCTATTGATTCCGAGGGTGCAAAAAAATCTCTAGGCAACCAAGAGAAAAAAATACCTGCTGAAAGCACTGATTTGTGAGTTTGCTCCATGGTTAAGGCCATTCTTTTCATCTAAGGAGAAGTATATTCCTTCCAAGCTGGACTATTAATTAAAATTCATCAATGATAATTTTACTGCCAACTTAGGAGATTCTTATTACATTTATTTTCGAGGTAATTACTGCTTGTACAGGAGTTCAAATAGATGTCTTTTTTAGATGGTGCAATAGATCAGAATTATAATAGTTAAATTCCTCACCCTTCATTTCGCTCCCTCCGATTCTAAAGCCTGCTAACTCAAGTTATACCAAGAACTCCCTCCCTCCTTCTCTATCTCCTTCTATCTCTCCAGCACTCTTTGCTGTACTCTGCCCCATGTTCTCTCTCTCTCTCTCTCTCTCTCTCAATGTTAAGATCCACAGAGGCATGGGGTAGCAAAATAGAGTTTCCATTTTGTTCTTTTTGATTTTATCAGACCATTTCCCCTAGGAGGAAGAACCACAAATAATCCTGTACATAGGTATGGAAAGAGATACAAGTGCTTCTTCTCACACCACCCATTTTTATGTTAATTTATATCCCCACTTTACAGATGAATAAATTGATACTCAGAGGAAGAATTTCCCCAATATCACACAGCTAATAAAAAAGGCAGATTCTGGCTCTACTTCTTTTTTTTTTTTAATCTTATCCAGGAAAAAACTTGTAATATGCTGTGTTCCAAAACAAAAACAGAGATGGCGAAAAGGAGCAACTTCATTCTCAGGGAAGAAGGGCACCTGGGGGGAGAGACGGGGAAGCCAAATGAACCCCTCAGTTCCTATCCAAAATCAGAGACACTCTTTCTCCCTCCTCTGTGTCCCTGGGCCTGCCTCTTACAGTGGGAAGATTTTCTTCTCCCTTCTCCATAACACTGAATTCCATGAGATGCTCCAACAGGATGAGGCCACACCAGCAAGTGCTTTTCAGGAGGAAACAGCAATCACCTGAGTCCAGGCTCAACCAGCTTCATAGCTATGAGATTTCGTGCTCTTGAGATGCTTGGATCTTCCAGCCAGAGTACCAATTAACTGTATGCTGGGGAAGGAGATGGTTGACAGACAGAAGCATATATTAATTTTAAAATCTCAATGCCAGTTGCCATTTATTGTATCCTTATTATGTGCCAAGCATGAAACTAAGCATTTTACATGCTTCCTCTCCATTTGCCCCAACATCCTTGTAATTGGGGACTATTACTATAATTGGGTCTATTCTATGAGTAAAAAAGCTGAGGCTCAATAAGTTAAGTAACCAATGTGAGGTCATATTGCTAAAAATTGGTGGGGCCACGATTTAAACCTGGGTGTCTCTGACTCCAGAACCCCTCTACTCTGAGTGGCTCTGCAAACTGCCCGCCTGAAAGTTGTGGGTTATCTAAATCCCTTTGGTTCTACAAAGTAGTATTAGGTCAGCAGGAAAAGGAAGTATTGTGATGATAGTAGTGGTATCCACATGAGAAGGCTTATTCCTCAAGGGAGGTGTGTACTCTATCCAGCAGGGACCTAGAAGAAAATATTGGCTCGTCTATTTATATTTTGATGCCACCCTTTGTAAGTATGGACATACAAGTTTTATAATATAAATAACACATTAGTACAATAGTACATACATAATTCATAAAGAAATAAATATAATATCTTTATCAAATTTATTTTACAGATTGGGATTATTTTACTGAACCACCTGGGTGGTTCAGTCGGCTAAGCATCTGCCTTCCACTCAGATCATAAGGGAACCTCCTTCTCCCTCTCCCCACTCATGCTCTCTTCTACTACCTCTCTCTCTCACTCAAGTAAATAAATAAAACCTTTTAAAAAATATTCTTTGTCTTGAGAACTAGAATTTTAGGACCTTAGAACTGGGAAGGAACTTTCAAGAACCTCTATCCTAATTGCATGCTTCCACTCACTCTGGCTAGGTTTTCTAGGATTAACTTCCAGCCTTCTCCTGAGTGCTCTGGGTTTGTAAATTTTCAGGTGGTTTTCTTTGCCACTATTTCATAGCTATAGCAACATAGACACTTAATTTCAGTGACTCAGATTTACGTGTTCCAACTCTAGGCCCAGTGAAGCTCTGTGCATTCTGCTGACTCAGCGAACACAGAATGGGACTCAAGTAGGGGACATAGACTTTCATGCAAATGGTGCCCCAGGACTGGCTGACATGGCTGCCAAGCAGACATACATGGGGAAACCAGCAAGAAGTAATCAGAAGCCATCAGAGACTCATCAACACTCCAAACACACCAGTCCCTTCAGTGATGAGAGCTCATCCATCCTGAGACTGCTTGCCTGCTGAATTAACATGGAGCACTGCTTTTCTCTTCCGACCTCAGCCCCTCCCCATTCATTTTCCTTCCTGTGCTTAGGAATTGCAGAAGTCTTCAATCAGCGCCACTGCTCTGGAAGAAAACTGTCAGGGCACTGACAGAGAGCTGGTGGATATGCAGAATGACACGAGTGAGGGACCCTGCACTGATGTGTGGGGTGGGAAGGCAGTCACTGGAACCCCACGCAGGCTGGAGCTGTGACCGACAGAGAAATGACAGGTGTTCTTAGAGCTTGGGCGGTTCCAGAGAAATTACTCAGTGCCAGCTGGTTCCTGCATGAATGGTTCTCTAGACAGACTGACCTTTGTCACTCAGAAGGGTGTATGCCACCTTTAAGCCCATTTCCAAAGCACTGACACCCAACAGAGTTTTATTCACCATTGAGCTCACCCTGAAGAGGGCTGCCAGATGCCCCAGATCATCCATTCATTCAGCAGTAGTCATTGCTGTGAGCACCACAAGACTCTCTGGGTACCCATGCTGACGCCTTAAGTCAAGGAGCCATTTCAGGAAAAGTAAGGGCACAGACTGTTGGGATGAGACATCTGAGTTCAAATTCGGCTTTTCCAGCTACTAAACTGGCAACATCTGGAAGCTGCTGAACTTCTTCCAGTCTCCCTTTCCTAGTCTGCAGAAGAGGCTATCACTGCCATACAGAGAAAATGAGGTGGGATGTGCTGCTCCTTACCAGTGTCATGTTTCTGCCTCACTCTGCCTGAGGGCCTCCTGCTGTGGCCAGAGACTGCTCTCCCCCATCAAGTGAATCAGGGCTTCCCAATCCCACAAGAGGACCCCTCAAGTAATGATTGATATCATTGGCATATAAATATCCTGTTCCCTAGCCTCAGAGTTGAAAATGCTAAGGTATATACCCCACACTGGGCCCAGAATTTCCTAAGGGGCTAAGCTCAGGCAGCATGGTGGTAACTTGTTCGATGATATGCTTGTATTGACTACCTTCCCTTTCCCATTTCAGTCCTCACTCTTCCACTGGTGTAACCTAGAATCACTTCCCAGCTCAACTACCATACTTGAATCCTTGCTTCTAGTTTTGCTTCTGAGGAGACCCCAACTAAGATAATATGCATTGCCCCAGATAGTGTTTGATATGGAGCAGGCGAAGAGAAGGAGCTGGCATTGATACCATGGAATTCTTGTGCAAATGGTAGACCATATCCTTTAACCCTCTACAATCCATCTTACACCCTCCTCCTCACCAGAGTCAAGGAATCTTACCTCTTGTGGTCTGGGTAGGTACTGTTAGAAGAGTACGAAGTTAGGCTAAGTTGATTAGCTACTAAGAATCTATTGGTAGTTTATAGCATGCCCAACACTGTGCTAACCTCTGGAGAAAACTTGAATGATGAAGACAGGGTCCCCGTCCTCAGGTTAGAGGGATAGGATATACAAAATTAGGAGCAGTACATGTCTAACCCACGCTGCTGTGACAGAAATGGTACTTCTCAACACTTAGGCTACATGCAGTGAAGACTGCCCACATCTTGCCCAGGTCCCCTTTCCTGGATGGCACACCTGAGCCCCAGCTGAAGTGGCAGTAGGTAACTCAGAGCCATCTGGGCACTTCATCTGGGTAGCTACCTCCCACCACCACAAGCCCCTCTGCTAGACCAGACCTCAGCTATGACTGAATGGCCAAGAAATCCAAAATGGGACTAAGCTGAGTGTTCTTTTAGTGCAGCGCTTCCCCATGGGATCAACCTGAAGTCACTCTCCCACTGAGACCACATCTGGGCTTAGCTTTTTCCATGGGTCTCTCAGGTTTGCCTCACCCCTCTCCTCCTGAGAACTATTCCCCAGGGAGGTGGGTACTCTTGATTCTGGCTTCTGAGAAACCTGGTCTAAAACACTATACATCAGAATCATCTGTAGAAGTTTGTAAAAATATCTCTACCTGGACCTAAACACCTCAACCTACTGAATCAAGATCTACAGATCTTCATGGATGAGGGACAGACTACTGCATGTTTTAGACTCTAATAGGTCTATCTCGGGCATCACTGCTCCCTCAACTTTTTATTTTGGAAATTTCAAACACACAGTAATAATGAAAGAACAATATAATAATAAACACCAACACACTTCCCATCTAGATGTATCAGTTATTAACATTTTTTTCCTCCATTCTCTTCCTTCCTCTTTCCTTCCATACCAAAAATAATTTGCAAGTAAATCATAAACATTATGATACTCCATTCTTTGGAAGACATGTGTCTTCCAAAAATAAAGACATTCTATATAACCCTTAAAAAGTTAGTACTAATTGGCTAATATCATCAAAGTATACAATCCATATTTAAGATGCACCCTCTTTTTTAGGTCAAGTGTTGAGATTTTTCTCAACTGCAGATGCAATAGAAGTTCAGAAAAGGGAAAGAGATGTCTTCAAGCAGGAAGTAGGATTTGAATTGGACTTCAAAGACCTGGTATTAGAAAAGAGGACAAAGAAGAAGTAGTCGAATAGAAATAAACAAACATATGCAGTTACAGAAATGGGAACTGATATGGCTCTTAGTGAGAGAAAGTAACTGCACAGACCTGGCGGACCATGGAGGACTGTCAAGAGAAGCTGCAGGTCACATGGAATCAGAGCAGAGAGATTTGCAATTTAAGTAATCAGAGAAACGGTCACCACATACTAAGACATTTTCAATGTGACCGGCCTCATGATAGCCACATCATATTTTTGGAATACATTCAGATGGAAGAGGGGAGGGACAATGTTTAAAGATTTAAAGTCAAAATTTCGCTGGGAAATTAATTGGTAATTAAAATCCACTCATTCACATATTTATTCTACAAACATTTTCTGAGATCATATTATTTTCCAGGTAACAATCTAAGAACAGGAAAGAGAAGCCTTAAAAAATACAGACAAGTTCCCTGCTTTCCCAAACCTCAGGCTGTGTGTGTGTGTGCATGCACGCATGTGTGTGAGTGTGTATGTATGTATGTTGCATGTCGGGTAGGAGGAGGACCAGGAATCATTCGAGTAAATGAACAAGAAAAGATTAGATTGACAGTGATCTGGTTAAAATAAAATAATAGTAATAATAAAATAAAATAAAGCCATTTAATAGTGATTCAAATTAGATGTTCAGGAAAAGCAGTATGTAAGGCACAGTTTGCTGGAGCTGGCCACCCATTCAAAAGAACAGATTGCTAAGATTTCCCCAATTCATGTTGCTGTTTGACATTACATTGGTAGCTTTAAGTAGGCCACAGCAGAATATCTACACGAATTGGCAAACACGACAAACCACGGCTTCCTCCAGAGAGCCACCTGTCAGACAATGGCCAGTGAGCCACTGTCTCCACGCCTTAGCCTGCAGGGCACAGAACTAGCAGTGCAAAGATCCAGAAGAGGATATTCTAGGCTCTCAGAGCAAAGGCCCTACAATGCAAAATAAGTCTGGTGTATTTGAGGAACACAAAGAAGGCTGAAGTTTGGTGACCCTGGGGAGACAGAGGAGCATGGGTTGGGGATGGAGATTGGCAGGAGCTGAATCACTTGGGACCATGTGGGCCTGTCATGACATTGGGGCTTTTATTTTGAATGTGATGGGGAGTCATTGGAGGTTCTTAAGCAGAAGGATAGCATAATTTGAAATATGTTTTTAAAAGATCACCTTGGTTGTGAGAGAATGGTTGGGAGGAAGGGAAGAGTGACAGCAAAGAACTCAGCCAGGAGTTTAGTGCTTACAAAGCAATGAGTGTGCAAGGTCATTTGCTGCAGCATGGTGTCATGGCAAAATACTGGAACCAGCCTAATTGTCCATTAATAGCAGACGAAGTAAATTCACAATGGTCTTTCCATATAACGGGGCTACTCAAGAGTTGTTTAAAGAAAAAAAGACCCTTTTACTTAAGATTAACAAAATGCCTCTAAGATATATTATCAAATGAAGAAGAAGTTGATTGTAAAGGATGCTGCTCTTTTGTGGAAAATGGGGGTCGGGGTACAAATAAGACCTTGGTGGGATTTTCATGTATATATACTGCAAAATATCTAAAAGTGGTTACAAGAAGCTAATAGGTCAAAGCATATTCAATTGTCATTTTTGGAAGTCAAAAATGATTTTAAAAAATTAGCAATTGCACACGATTTGGCCTACAGGTTGTTATTTATTCTTCTTGTTGTTTTATTTGAGATTTGTTATAGGGGAGCAAATGGATGCGGTACAGTACTGTGAGGTGCACTTCTTAGTGTATGCCCTTTATGCTTTATTAAACCATGAAAAAATGATCTTTTATTCCCTATTTTAAAATTAGATAGATAAATGATTGATAGATGACAGAATGAGGGAGAGATGAGAGGTTCATGCAAAAGTCCAGTAAAAGTTTATGGGAGCTGGGGCTAAAGTGGTAGCAGCAGAGATGAAGAAAAGACAGACCTGGGATATAATTTCGAGGTAGGGTTGATAGGACTCCCTGTTAGATTTATGTTTGGGATGATGCAATTAAGAAAGCAAGAGGAAGCAAGGAGACATCCTCATTTAAGCAATTAAATGTAGTTGCTCCAGCAACTAAATCAGTGGTGCTGTCATGTAGGAAGACTGGAAAGATGGAGGGAGCAGGTCTGGTGGGGAAGGGAGATGCTGAGAAATGTTCCATGGGAGAGCACTGTAGACCCTCAAGTGGGTGCACCAATTAGGAACAGAGTCAGAAATATCTGGGGTTCCAGAGAAAGACTAGGGCTTTGAGCTCTCAAGTCAAGAGTGATCTCAACTGTCAGAAGGGAGAGGGGGATATTTTCAAAAGGGATTCTGTAAACTTCAAAGCGCTTTCTCTTCCCTTTGTCCAGGAACATCACAGAGGTCTGCACAATAGGTAAATCAAACCAAATGTCAGGGAGAAATGAGTAAACCAAGAAAATCCGAACAGGTGTCCCCACATGTAAACTCCCAGGTGCCTACATATGACATGGTATTCCATCCGTGCGTGCTCGCAGACATCACCTAGGAAGTCGGGAGGAGAGGTTTCAAGGGTGGCACCATCGCGGGAGCCAATCCAGGCTCTACAGTGGCTGAAGGACTGAGGGTAGTTTCCTCAGAGTCAAATGCTGCACGTCTTCCCACCAGTTCAGTGGGAGGTGCGGAGGCACAAAGTAAGTTCAAACAGGGGCAAAACCGAAATGCTTCTATTTCCCCCCTCAAACTAGCTAATCCTACTGTAAAAAATAACTCAAAGAGAAATAGAACTCAGTGGTAAGAGAAGGCAATAAACTGACCCGGTCATATGTGGGACTGGGGATAAAAGAGTAAGTGGCAAAAACAAGATAAATGGAAACATGATCAAAATAAAAACTTTTGAGAGAGCTAATGATTGGGATTCTCTGCCGAGGATTCGGGCTCAGTACCCAGCAGGGTTTGAAGTGAGCTTGGCAGTGGGGAATGGAGCAGAGTCTCTGTAGGTTTGCAGAAGAAGCATGAAAACGTAGGCTCTGAACACAGCCGCACACACTTACCTTCAGAGAAGACGGTCCCCGGGTGCTTCTGGCGAGTGCCGAGCTGTTAGCCTTGCATCCTCTCTCAATTCTAAAAATGGATAATTAAATTCTATTGCTCTAATGAAATTCCCCCTGTCGTTTACACTGCAGAGTGTGCGTGGAGACTTCCGGGAGACTGGAGGGAGCCCAGCGTAAGCAGGAGATCATCTACGCAGCACAGAGCAAAATAGAGATGAGTCATTAGCTAATGAGGGTGAGCCCTGGGGGTGACTCCAGTGAGAAATTCAAGACTGAAACTGGACAAGATTAGATCAAAACCTCTTACGTTCTTTAGGTGCGGGTCTGTCCCCACTGAACAAAATCCAGGTAATTGCTTCGTGTGTACTTAGTTTGGTGTTATGAACATCTGGGTCTTTGCTAGCCCTGGAGAGAAATACACAGAAACTAGCAGGCTAACGGGTCTCTTGTCTCCTCGGAAATTTTCCAGAAAAAGAGGATGTGACCGTATATAGAAGCATACGTTGTTCTTATACTCACTACTGCTATTATTGGATCCGTGACTGACAAGGAAGGAAGATGGTATGAAATGTATGCAAAATTTTAAGTATACATATATTTATGAATATACATTTGAGGGTTCTTGTGGAAAACCAAAAGCTCGGGGCAGTGAAGATTCTTGCAGAAACATTTTAAAAATAAGAATTCATATTTCCTCTTTGAGAGGTCATGAGGCCCTCGAGATCACTGTGGTGCTCTGAGGTTGGCCTGCTGCAGTCAGTGAAATAGCATAGGCCCAGGAGAGCCTGTTTTTATCATCTGTGTTAGGTTCTTATTCCCTTTTTAACAGTGGGAACTTGCTACTGACCCTTACAGGGGGTTCATTAAAAAACAAAACAAAATGCACACGCACACACTCGCGCGCATGTGCGCGCGCACACACACACACCCACACACACACAAAACATAAATCTTTGGGATCCAAAGAGATACCAAAAAATGTACATTGATATTATAACTAAGACAGAAACAACGGGTAAGTGGGGGAGGAATGAATTAAGGGAACCATCGTGACAGTGAAATGCATTATTACCTAGTTATTCATGCACTCTTGGCTTTTCAGGTGATGAACTTTTCACACCAGAAGTGGGGAAATTAATCAACTTTTCCTCCCTGTATGTCTTCTTGTGTCTTCCCTACTGTCTCATCTAATTGTTTTGCACTCAATATGGACATTGTTCTCATTTCAACTTTCTCTGCAAAGCTCGGGTGCCCTTACCTGACCCTGAAACACATTCTCACCTCTTCCAGCATCACATGTCTCTAGTTTCTGCAGCGGTTCCTCCAGCAGACATGAATGAGGAAGTTCCTTGGCTTCTTTTGTGATGGTCATGCGATCCCCGAGCCTCGCCTCTTGCTCCATCACGATCACACGAACAGAAACTTCTCAGTTTCTGCTGCATTTAACAAACTCTCCTCTCCTCACCTCTCTCCTAGTCACCCAGGAGAACCATGAAGGCTCCAAAGATGTTGGTGACACCTAGAACTGGCCTTTCTGAATGCCCTGGAAACTGTCCAACGGCACCTGTAAGGTAATGACCTTGCTGTAAAATATACCACAAATGTTTCTCATTTTGTCTAAATGATTAACAAAAAAGAGGGGGGGGGGAGCCTTTTGGATGTATCCCATTTCTGAATGCCTCCTGATATAGAGGCTGAACTTCTGGAAGGCTAAATAAATTTTGTCATTATTGCCCAGAGTTTTCACATTCTGTAAGGAAGCTCCTCTCTCCTGTGACACAACCTATTTACATGCCTTCAGAATCATCCTGGGAATTTAAGACCTTTTGAACACCAAACTAACGAAGGCCCTGGACGTCAACTCTCAGGTTTAAAATCGTTTATTTGAGCCAGTGTTGACTTCACTCCTATGTGACAAATTTACAAAAGAAGAGACCCAGCTGGGCGCATGAAATATAAGATGATTCTATGTCTTAAGTACTTAAAGCCTATTACCAAAATAGGTGTGCAATGTTGCCGTTATAAATATCATGCTTAACACCTTTTGATTCTTTTTACTCTGAAGTGTCCAACCTATTATGGAACAAAGAAAGGCCCGTCTTTTAAATCTCGCTCATTTTGGCTTCCTCAGAGATGGATGGGCCCCCTCTGAAGCCCAGCTTCACATAAAAGCATGGCAGTACACGGCCGTAAATCTGTTTTACATCAGCTTTTATGTGAGCCAGGTCTGGGCCAGGCTTCATTATCCCCTTTTTTGTTTTGTTTTGGTATTTTGACTGGAAAAAAAAAAGTAGTCTCCAGCAATTCAGATGATTTGCTTTGTAAATAACATGAATGCACTTGCCCTTAGAGAAAACCCCTGGGACATGTGGAGCCTGTGGTCTCTGTTCTGGTATGACGAGATGAGCCATCGGCTTATGGAGGTGCCTTCCTGGGCCATCCCAGGGTCTCTGGACCTTACCATTTTGCTCTGGTGGAGCCATTGCTGGCCTTAACTCTTCACGGGCAGGGCCCCAAAATGCCATGTGGAAACCTGGGGAAATCAGTGCATGTCAATGTCTTGAACCTACCACGTGGTCTCTACAGAAATGCTCTAAAAACTTGGAGTTTTATTTTAACATTCGAAGCTGTTAGAAGTTGTGATTCTCTGATATGATCACATGTGTACTTCCTGAGCTGTGCCTATTCAAATGCAGCCTTTTAACCACTGGTTAAAGGATCTGAATTATATTTTAATCAACACCAATTTAATTAGAATTAAGGGTGGTGTAGTGGAAAGAACTGTGGAATGAGAGGAGATGTAGGTTCATTGGCTGTGTGATTTGGGCAGGTCAGTTTCTCTGAGCTGTTGCTTCCTTATTCCTCAATGAGAGGCTATTACCAGATAATCCGAGAGGTTTTGTCTGATTCTGTCTGGTTCTCTGGGACTGTTGTTTTATGATCAATGGGTGCCTATCACAGAGGAGAGAAACCACTAATCCTCGACTGGTTTGTATCTGGCTTAGGGTAATAGAGCTTGGATCCCTGACAACTGAGTCCAGAAAATGTTTTGTTTCCCAGAGAGCTGTCCTATTGAGGAGAAAGATTCAGATGACTTAAAAATAAATTGGAGCTGAGGACCTTTTTTCCACCAATAATGTAATGCCTTAAAGTACTCTGCTAGGATTAAAATGGTGGACTAGATTAAACTCATTTGCTTCCAGTTTATTCTAAAAAAAACAATTGAAATATAAGTACAGAAGTGTAAAAAGGAATAAAATATTACTAATATTAATAGCTATGAGAAGAGGGGTTTGGATATGGGGGTGTCATTAACAAGCAGGCATTTTAATGCATTTCATGGAGACGGAAAGCAGAGCTGAATAATGAAGCAAGCACAAAAGGCTACCACCTACAAGCTGCAAGAGGTGAGGTGGGATCCACGCCCCACCCGATAGAACCCTATGAGTTTCTGAGCTTGGAAAGAGCAGACATCCTGGACGGAATGAAAAGTCAAACTGAAAACAAAGAAGGATAAGAAATGAACACATTGTGGAAAGTTAAGTCTTTTAGTTAAGCATGTTGATACTCTGTTGTGGTTCTGCCTCTTACTGCCCAGAGCCCATAGTCAGAATTCCCAATTATTTTCTTATGTAAATAAGGGTTGCTTGGGATAGGGGAACCAGAAGCAGGTAAGACAAAGGCTCAGATTAAAAAAACAAACAAAACAAAAAATAAAAACAGGAAACCAAAACAAAACAAAAACCAAAACAAAACAAAAAACCCTGCAAGGAAAAGACATGATTTTGAAACCAGTAAAAAACTTTCTTCATCATCACATCATCATCGCTAACAGACTCGACAAAATACTTTCTCCATTATGAAAAAGGGAATGATTGGTGTGTAAGAATGGACTCACACATATTAGAAATACAACTGACAAAATTTTAAGTGCTGTAACTAGAAAATGAAATTAAGAGAATAGCCCAGATATAAAACAAAAAGTCAAAGACAAAGAAATTAGAGGGAAAGCTAAGAGGTAAAGAGGAGCAATTCAAAAGATCTAACACCAGCTAAAGTGAACCATAGAGAGAGAAAATGGAATAATTGAAAAAGACAGTCATCGACAAAACAATAGATGAGAATTTCCAGAGCTGAAAAATAATGAGTTATTAGATAAAAAGAAAAAGGTTTACATCTCCATATATTTCATTGATAAAGAGAGGATTCTAAAAGCTTCCAGAGGAACAAAATAAAGTTGCCTATGCAGGTATGAGAATCAGGCACACATTCCATCCTACTTCCAGTTAGCAACCTACATGTAGGAAGGTCCTATAGCAATGTTTATGATGTACAAAGGGAATATATATATTTTTTATTTTTTAAATATTAACAAATATTTATTAATTGTATATATATTATATATTTGTATATGTATTACTTGCTTCAGGGGTACAGGTTTGCAAATCATCAGTCTTACACAATTCACAGCACTCACCATAGCACATACCCTCCCCAATGTCCATAACCCAGCCACCCTATCCCTACCCCACCCACCCCCAGCAACCCTCAGTTTGTTTCCTGAAATTAAGAGTCTCTTATGCTTGTCTCCCTCCCCAGTTCCATCTTATTTCATTTTTTTCCTCCATTCCCCCCATGACCCACCGCCCTACCTCTCAAATTCCACATATCAGAGAGATCAAATGATAATTGTCTTTCTCTGATTGACTTGTTTTGCTTAGCATAATGCCCTCTAGTTCCATCCATGTCATTGCAAATGGCAAGATTTCGGGGTTTTTTGATAGTTGCATAGTATCCATTATGTGTGTGTGTGTGTGTGTGTGTGTGTATAAAATCACATCTTCTTTATCCATTTATCTGTTGATGGACATCTAGGTTCTTTCCATAGTTTGGCTATTGTGGACATTGTTACTATAAACATTCGGGTGCACATGCCCTTTTGAATCACTACATTTGTACCTTTAGGGTAAATACCCAGTAGTGTGATTGCTGGGTCGTAGGGTAGCTCTATTTTCAACTTTTTGAGGGAATAAAATTTTAAGTCAGAGTGCTTACCTGGACAAGTATCCAATTAAGGGTAGAAACTCACTTTTAAAACATAGGAGCTAAAAAACTTTGCTTCTAAATCACCTTTGTTGGGGAAAATTGTTTGAGAATGTACTGCATAATCCCAGAAGAGGCAAATGTGATCCAAGAAACGGGATTTCATTTAAGAGAGCAGCAGACGACATTTCATGACAGCTGCTATGTGTGAAGCCTAAAAAGCCACCCACAGAGATTGGAGTAGAATGGATCTCCAAGATGGAGATGAGCAGGGAACAATGGAGACTTCTGGGGAGAGATGGAGTAATTGAGAGTTTGAAAAACATTTAAAGCCACAACAAAGGCAATGGTACAAAAGAAAGGTAATTATTCCTCACAAAAAAATATTGCATCAGAAATTCATGTTCTAAATAAGAAGCAATGTAAAATGAGGCATGATTCTAGGCAAATGATAGGGTATGAGAAAAGAGAATCTATTTGACTTTGAATCGAGGCATAGTCTCATCGAGAGGACACCTATAGAGAAGGAAATGTAATCTCAGCCCTCTCCTTGGCCAGAGATTGAATAATATTTTTCACCGTCACAATAATGTAAATGCTATTTATTAGTTCTCAACTTTTAAAGAAAGCCTGTGTATGTTTGTGGGGGGCTGAGACAGAAGCCTTATTTGTGCTGCAGACCAGAATATAAATGATGTACCAGCCTTGTCAATGAGAGAGAAAGGAGCATGATACAGAAGTAAAGAAAGAATAAAAAGTTAAGGTATTAATGCCCTTCTTTTATCAGAGAATATTAAAAAACTACTGTCAAAAAGCAATGCTGTAAAAATAAGGATTTAAATATATTTACATAATTTTGAATATAACCAAATGGGATAATTTTTGAAAAGAATAATAAAATTTTAAATATTAACAGGACATGTGTGTGAGAGAGAAGCAATAATAATCTAAATTTTCATCATCCATGTAAGA
The DNA here is from genome assembly GCA_004024625.1 of Mellivora capensis. NCBI lineage: Eukaryota > Metazoa > Chordata > Mammalia > Carnivora > Mustelidae > Mellivora > Mellivora capensis. The sequence continues at coordinate 65,803 of PISX010003627.1, read as the reverse complement.
AGTAATTTAATATTGACTAAAATTGATAAATCAAGAAGTCCATTTTAAGCTTAGTTCCTAAGTTAGAACATGGTCTCAACCTTGGCTTCAGACCACCATCGCTGATGTCTGGGCCCCGCCCGAGAGATTCTGATATCATTCCTGGGAGTGATGCTGGAATGTTGAGATGTTTTTAAGTTCAGGGGTGGGGGGAGGATGGGAAGTTCAGCGTAGGCTGAGCCCCTGCTCTGGAGGGCCTCGAATAGGACTGCAAGTAAAGGGAGAGGGGAGGGGGCCAGCGACAGTTTATCTGCATCATTAGCTTCTCTCACTGTTGGATTTATTACCATATGTGTATACTAACTTAATAGAAATTGAATTTACAACTTTAAAAGTGGATTTGATAACAGGGGGCATTACTGAGTTACAGAATCTAGGTGAGTCGTGGCTCAGAGCATTGTAGCCTCCAGGGCCTGGGGTTGAAGAGTCCTTGGGTGTCCTCTTCCTTTAGAGAAGACGTCCTTCTCCTTCCTTTAGAGAAGAGGATACTGGGGCCCAAAGAGGCTGAGTCATGGGTTGCCTGCCTTAGGTTACTAAATTAGAAATGGAGACAGGGCTCCTAGGGGCCAGCGGACATCTCTCCTCTGTCTCTCCCAAGATTTAACCATCCTCTCCCTTTCCTTCCTCTAGTCCTGTCATTCCTCTTCCCCTGCAAAAGGGCTCTTTGTGTTCTACCTTCATCTTCTCGTTTTCCTGACACCCTCCTCTTAATGGCACTGTAAAAACAAAAACAAAAACAAAAACAAAAACACAGAATAGAAGGCATGTCTTAGGGATCACATTTCAGTCTTACTGAATTGGAACGTGTTTTCTCCTCCTCAGCATGGATATGCTTCGTCTCATTAGGCTACCTTCCTTTTCAAAATAAACTAAACTGTCTTGCATTTTACTTCTACTTGGCCTTCAGCTGCCCTTCACAGGCTTCAGCCAGCCTCCGTGGAGAAATGGTTCTTCACCCTGGCTGCAAAGACACCTCCTCTTCAGAGAAGGAAGATGGAGCAAGGGGCCACCCGATGTTATACATTACAATATGGAGAAGCTGATTTTACTTTTTTTCCTGGCTGTTTTTTGCTCTGTTTCTTCTTTTCACTTAGATCAATGTGAAGGACATGTAGATATCTATTGTTCTCCCCACAGCCATGGAGAAATATGGCAGGGCCAGAGACAGAGGTAGGAGATTTATAGACCCCACGAGATCCCAATTAATACAAGCCAGTGGGACTGTTCCCCGCCTGCCACTTCCGAGGACCCTACACATGTAGCCACATCCTCTCATAAAACAGAGCATGTTGACAGTAGAAATAAACTATCAATAATGGTGTTCAAAAAATGCTTTATATGCATTCCTGAGCCATAGTCTGTATTTAAACTCGAGCTTTTTAGTATAATTTTAGTCTTAGAACTTAACATTTTTACTGCCTTTTTTCTCCAAATAATCAATATTGATTTTACTGTATCTGTTATTATCCTGACATGAAGATTTATTTTCTTGCTTTGCTTTGCATGAGATGATAGTTTATAGAATGAACATTTATTCCATTCTTTCAGGAAAGCTCCTGGGATAATTATCTTTGCCCCATTGGCAAATCTTTCAGCCTATATTGTATTGAAAAATAATAATTGGCTTTGCCCCCTCATCAAGTCCGAGCAGCTTTATTATGATTATGTTTGCTGGTACACTGTGATAGCATCTTTGCAGATTTGGAAACTGTTAAGGACTCAGAAAGCTGAACCCTTTTAAGCGAGGTCACTACTCCAAGATTTCCTGGACCCTGTTTGCAGTGAACAGTACAAAGTACACTAACATTCCACTTCTTTGCTCCAGAAAACTACCTTTGACCCAGATGTGCAGCATCTTGGGTGGTGGTCATAAGAAGTGAGCAGGGACTGACTGAAGATAATGCTGGCACCAAGGAAAATGATCTTTATATTCACATGCTCACTGTGACTTGTGCACAGGGAGGCTAAACTTCAGAGGGAGCTGCAAGGTGTAGTGGAGAAATGGGAAGTCAATGAGCCTGGGACCTAATCTTTACTAGCTGTGTGGCCCTAAACAAATTACCTAACCTCTCTGAGCCTCCAAGTCTTGACTTAGAACAATAGCAGAGGACTATGCCTATTGTTTGGTCTTGTGCATTAAATAAATAACATTATATATAGCGGTTCATAAATGTAGCTATATACCAATAACATGTGTTTATATGATTTCAAGATGTAGAATTTCATGCAAAATGTCCAGAGAGAACACGGTTTTAGGGAGACTTACCTATTCATTCCCTCCTTAATTTATTCACTCAACAAATATTTATTTAACCTGTTTTGTGTATCAGGCTCTGTGCTAGGTGTAAGAATTCCAGGAGGGGATAAAACACTATCCTGCTCATAGATCTTACAGTTGGTTGCAAACACAGACATTGTTCCATTAGTCCCACAAACAAATGAAATGTCGGCTGTGATGAGGTCTAGGAGAACAGGTATGTGGAGTTGTGAAAGCTTATCTTCGGGCTGGAACCCTAGGAGGTGGCACTTGAGCAGAGGATTGAAGGAGGTGGAGAAGGTAGCTACTTGCTAAGATAGAAGGAAAAGCATTCAAGGCCAAGGGAACAGCAGGTACACCAGCCACAGGGCCCGAAGGTACTCCACCTGTGAGCACCAGAACTGAAGAAGGTGTCTCTGCAGAGGGAGGAGCACGTGGAACCGGGGTCAGAACAAAGAAAGCCCGCGGCAATTCCAGGAAGGCCCAAAGAGTAGGGTAAATTGCCATGTTTCTGTGATAGGCTTGTGGACTGTTTAGGTTTTCTTCTTCACCATTTATGTGCTTTAAAGCAAAAGACTGCTGGGGCGCCTGGGTGGCTCAGTGGGTTAAAGCCTCTGCCTTCGGCTCAGGTCATGATCCCAGGGTCCTGGAATCAAGCCCCGCATCGGGCTCTCTGCTTGGCGGGGAGCCTGCTTCCTTCTCTCTCTCTGCCTGCTTCTCTGCCTACTTGTGTCTGTCAAATAAATAAATAAAATCTTTAAAAAAAAAAAAGAAAAAAAAAGCAAAAGACTGTTAATAGCCGCAGGAGGTAAAGATGGAAATGAGAGGACACGTGGCAAGGTGCGTGGCCGGTTGCAGGCAGAGCTTGAAGGATGGGCTGAGGGGAGGAGTCCCAGGCGCCGCGGCGCAGGCAGGGCGCGCACCAGGTCCTTCATGAATACCCAGTGTGCGTCATGGAGCAGACGCGGCCTTTACGGGCGCTGTGATGGGCACATTACGTTTATCAAAAAGGGAAAGCAAAACAAATAGAAACAAAAAGGGGTGGTGTAATGAAAATCACAGTGGACTAGACCCAGGGCTTTTTCCATTTGGATCTCTAGTGTTTCCTAGAATTCAACAATCCTCTCCAAAGAAATCATACCTGCTGGCAGGTACCGCTCTGCATCTCAGGGACCCCAACAGCTCCCTCCTGCTGCTGATTTCTTGCCCCATCCTCCTGCCTCTGTAGCTGAGTGAGAGGATCCTCGAGGCCCGGAACTGCTCCAGTTTGGGGGATCTTGGTTCTAGAGCAGTCTTCAACGGAGGCCTCGGGGACGCTGGCAGAGCGCGCACACAAGCTGCGCCGGTTGACCTGCCAGGAGTCGGAGCGCCTGACCCCCACACTCAATTAGCAGAACAGACGGTGTATAACGCATGCTTGACACTGATATGATTTAACGTTAATAACTGGCTCTCAAATATTTATTACAATGGCTGTTTTAATAAATATTTCATGAACACCACTTTTTTTTCAAAAACTCTCTGTTGCCAGCTTTGCTGCCTTCATTTGCCTTAATGAGGATTTTTTAAAATGCAATGATAAATTGCTTTCTTGCTAGTGTACAGAAGGTGAAGAGGGCTCTTCTGGAATATCTGTCATCTGGGGCAGCGAACCCAGGAAAAGATGAAGAACCAGAAAAAAAAAAAAAACACCCAAAGAAAGACCAACAGCTGTTGTGCTACTCCTCAGAGGAGAGGACCGAATATAGACTGTTGGCCTTGAGATGGGGCAAACTTTCCACGACAGAGATGGTCACAAAGCCCTTGAACAGGTGACTGAGGACTATGGGACCTCCCTAGGAAATCCTGGAAAACATCAAAGCAAAGGGAGAAAACAAGTCTGGCCCTGGGCCTACTGGGAGGGAGGAGGGGACTCAAAGCCATTCTGGGGCCTTGCAGCCTGACAAAGAAACATTTCAGAGCTTGAGAGAAGCGCGAGAGATAGAAGAGGGTCCCACAGGCTGGAGAGTGTCCTCTGCCTTCCTTCCCTCTGCCCCACTGGAATCCGAGGGCCCTGTGAATCACGGGCACAGAGCATCGCAGGACCGCCTGCTTCTGTTCACCTGCCCAAAGTGCCCACCAATGGGATTCATTTTGCCTCCCTTCCTGAACCACTCCTCACAGAGCTGCTAAAAAGTGTATTCCTCAAACAAAAATCAGGGTGGTTTTTTTTTTCTTTGGAATATTACTGAAATGATGACACCTCTCATGATCTGTGAGAAGTATAACCCCTTTACCCTGGAAAGCTTTTATTCATTTATTATTATTTTTTAATTTATTTATTTGACAGAGATCACAAGTAGGCAGAGAGAGAGAGGACGAGAAGCAGGGTCCCCGCTGAACAGAGAGCCTGATGCGGGGCTCGATCCCAGGACCCTAAGATCATGACCTGAGCTGAAGGCAGAGGCCTTAACCCACTGAGCCACCCAGGTGCTCCCTACCCTAGAAGCTTTTAAAAAGATGCTGCGCCCTATCCCCCAGTTGGTGCTACATCCAGGAAAGAGAAACCATGGCATGCCAGCAGCGCCAGCAACAGCATTCAGTGATGTTTGGAATTAGCTGCCTTTGCCCATCTAGGACCCTGGAGCCCAGGCCCAGCTGCCTGATGACCCTGTTCCTGCCACTGCCAGTGACTCCACACCACTCCCAAAGTCTCCCCTGACCACACTCCCTGCCATGCTGTGTGCAGATGACTGAGAGCCTGCCTGAGTCACCTCCCCCTGGCTCTGGCTGATTAGCCTTCTTGGCAGGACTTGAGCCCAGCCCTCCATACCCCACCCAGCCACTGAGATACATTATTACCCTGCTTTGCTCAAGTTCATGTGCCCTTGTGACCTGGGAGACTGGTTCTGTATGCTTGCCCAAGGGCAGAAGAGTGCATTTGCATGATAAGCAGCTCATTTAAAACTCCTCCATCCCCTACTTTCTGTCTCTATTGGGAGCCACTGGAACTGTGCTTGTCCCTTCCATCTGTGCCTCTCTGAGCCACCCCACAGCTGTTTCACTCCCCCAGACACTGTCTCAGCCCAGTGTTCCAGTCTTCTGCATTTTATCACTGGCCCCTATTGTCTTCACTGATCTCAAACATTAGTTTTGAGTTTAGTTTTGAACATTTGTTCAGAGCAGTTGTTTCTTAATGATTATGTTCTTCCTGTCATGGCCTCTCCTGGAGGGCCACTGTGAGGCATGGCTCCAAGAGACACTGTCCATACTGTATTCTATTGTAGTGGAAGCCCCTGGAATTTTGTCCTGTTCTCCCACTTCCCCAATTCACCAACATTGTAAAGCAGTAGTGTCTGTGGGCCCATTTAGGGAGAAACTAAGCCTAGAAAAGAGGAGACAATTAAGCACAGCTAGCATTTCAGATATCTACTGTGGGCCACACCACTTGCTGCAGGTACAAAGAAGAAAAAGATGCAGAGATCATAAGTACATAACTACATATACTGTTGTTGAATTCTATGATGTATGTATGTGCAGAAGCTGTGAGTTGAGGCACCTAGCCAAGTCCATAAAAGTGCTGGGGGCGGGCTGCAGGGGGACACATGGACTGAGCCTGGGTGGCTATGGTTAGTCATGTGAAGAAAGGTGTGGGTGTGATTGGGGGTGGGGCACATCAGAGAAAGAGGGTTCCGTGAGCATGGGCACCTATTGCCTTGCCTCCAGTGATGAAGTCATTATCTACACACTTTAGTATAGACAGAACATAAAATATGAGTCAGAAAATGCCAGGGGCAAGGCTGGAGTATTGGACAGTAACCATGTCATGGAGAAGCTCATTTACCTTCTTAAGAAACTCCATCTTATCCTGTAGGTAATGGGAAACCATCAAAGAGCTTAAAAGAGGAATGATATGCCTAGATTCAGGTGTTAAATCATCACCTCCTCCAGTAGCTCTGGAAAGAGTAGTTTTGAGCAGGACAAAATAAGGCAAAAAACCCAATAGTCAATAACACAGTTTTATATAGACGTGATAATAAAGACCTTGACTAATAATAATATGGCTAATACCTATTGACTGCTTATTATGTGCCAGACATCATTCATATTCAAAGTATTATGTATTCAGTGTTTGCAGTAGCTCTATTAGGAAAGCGTTATTAAAATCTCTATTTTGCAGGAGAGAAAATAAAGTCCAGGAAGGTCAAGAGATTCTCCAAGGACTCATAGTCAAGGGAGTTGTAGAAAGGAGAGGGAAAAGATTCCAGAAAGATGTAGGGGGCCAGTTGAGACAGAATGCCAAACCATAGGATAAGGAGAGGGAAGGCTCAAGTTTATGTACCTTTCTGACCTGGGAGACTGGTCCCATATGCCTGCCCAAGGGCAGAAGCATACCCTTGAATGAGAAGTCAAGAGTGATGTCCATTTTCCAGCATAAGTCACTAGGGAATGGGGCTATTAACAAATCTGATAATTAATTTAGAAAAAAATTAAAATATAGCAGAAGAAAGATAATGAATTTAGTTTGGAAGCCGAGCATGAGGTATATGTGGGACATCAAGGCAGCAATGACATCCAGGTAGATGATGGCAAGACAAAGCTTAGGAGAGGCCGAGGAAAACACTTGGGAGTCATCCACACAGAGCTGGTAGCTTATCATGGTCAGAGAAGCCTATTTAAATGCTGAAAATACCCCTAGTCTAAGTGAGTGTAATCTGGGAAGCGATTCTGTTTCTCAGTTTTGAGAGTTGATAAAAGGTGACTCTAAAAAAGCACCAGCCCAGCCTATTATAAATAGGCACAGTTTCCAGGATCTGGGGCTACCTCTCCAGCTGAACTAGACAGTGGCTGACCTCCTGACTTATTCCTCTGGAAGTTCTTTTGCTGATCCTTTCTTGTTTGATAGCAAATGGAGGAGTGAATGTGTCACATGGTCACATGAGTCAGTGCCAAAGGGGCTGGGCCCATGCTGAATGCCAGCCGGCCATATCATCAGGAACTATTGACTGGGCTTACACACACACGCACACACACACACACGCACACAAAACACACACACGTATGTGTGCACACACACACACACACACACCAAAACAAAACAAAAAACACACTGATGGAATTCCCTGGTGAAAGGATTGAGGCTTGTGTGCCTGCAGAGAAGTTATTTCTGGCCCCCGTCTGGCTGTGCCATCATAGCGCAGGACAGAGAATGTTTGCAAAGCAAGGACAAAAGACAATGGGCTCTGATTAAAGTCTGTGTGCAGGAATCTGGCTGCAGCAGTGGTCTCTTCCGGTAATTTGAATGTGCTTCTGGTCTAGAGGCAATGTGTGATTGATACTTCTGATTCTCACAGATCCAGAAGAGGCAAAGTCAGCTGAGGCTTCCAGAGTTGAGGACAGAAATGAGTAGTCATTGAGGTTTGAAATAAGACTTGAACAGAGTCTTCCCAGATGACCATGGGCCCTCTAACTAAAACTCTGGGATGCATGGACTAAAAGAAGTGGTGGACTAAGGAGAAAATCCATATGAAAGCCGATGTTACACAGGCTGGCAGAGGAAGGGAGGTCTGAAAGGAAGGCCTAGTCACCAGGAAAGGATGGACAAGGCCATCACAAGGGATGTGATGATAGAGAGGAAGGAAGCAAGAATGCAGCCAGCGTGGCCAATGGGCTAGACAGGCAAGAGGGTACTTATTAGGGCAGGGAAGCCTGACTGCAGGGCAGTGAGGAAATGCACATTGTGTGAGAAGGTGGAAAAGGATTATGGACCATTATGTTGGCATAATAAGGGTAGGATAGAAATTCAGCAGCTGCTGGGGAGAGTGATCAGGGATAATGATTTTACACAGTGGGGTGTATTAGCTACATAGAGCTGCCACAACCAATTTTCAAAAAACAGGGTGGCTTCAAATAATAGATATTTATTCTCTCACAGATCTGGAGCCAGAAGTCCAAAATCAAGGCATCAACAGGACCACCCTCTCTCCAAAGCTCCATAGGAAAATCTAATCCTTGCCTCTTTCAAACTCTAAGCACTGTTGGCGTTCCTTGACTAGTGGCTACATCACAGCAAGATTGTGATGGTTAATTTTATGTGTCAACTAGACTGGGTCACAGGATGCCCAGATATTTAGATAAAGATTATTTCTGGGTGTGTCTATGAGGGTGTTTTCAGGTGGGATTAGCATTTGACTCAATAGACTGAGTAAACCAGTCCAATCTGTTGAGTACTTGAGTAGAATAAAAAGAGGAAGGGAGAGTTCGCTTTCTGCCTGACTATATGAGCCAGAACATAGATCTTCTCCTGCTCTCAGACTGAGACTTAACTGTATTGACTCTCCTGGTCCTCAGGCCTTTGGACTCAGACTGGAGCCACACCACGGGTCCTCCTTGGTCTATAGCTTACAGACAGTAGATTGTGTGGGACTTCTCAGTGTCTCTAATTATGTGAGTCAATTCCTCAAATAAATCTCCCAGGTGTGTGAGACATTGACAGACACAGTCAATAATTTACGTATAACTTTTGACTCCCCCAAAACTTGACTCCTAATACGCTACTGTTGACCGGAAACCTTACCGATAACATAAAAAGTTGATTAACACATATTTTATATATTATATGTATCACATACTCTATTCTTACAATAAAGTAAGCTAGAGAAAAGAATGTTAGTAAGAAAATCATAAGGAAGAGAAAATAACATCTACAGTATTGTAATATATTTACTTGAAAAATAATCCACATATAAGTGGACTCACACAGTTCAAATCTTTGTTGTTCAAGTGTCAGTGGTATGTATATATATGTTCTGTTTCTCAGAAAAACCGACTAATCCAAAATTCTATCTCTGTTTTTGCCTTCTCTGTGTGTATTTGTCTCAAAACTTACCCTGTCTCTCATATAAGGTCATTTATGATTAGAACTTAGGGGCTATCTTGATGATCCCAGGTAAGCCCCTCATTTCAAAATATTTAAGTTAATCCCACCTTTTGCTGTTTAATGTAATATTTACTCTTTGCCATACAGGGTCATATTCACAAATTCCAGGGATTAGGAAGTGAATGTATCTTTGGGATGCCATTTTTTCAGCCTATCACAGAGGGAGCAGTATACTTCTAGGCAGTGGAGAAGACATCAAAGGAAAAAAAAATAGAGAAATGGGAAAAGATGGAGATGCAACGTGGGGGATTTGGGGGGTAGGAAAAGAATAAATGAAACAAGATGGGATTGGGAGGGAGACAAACCATAAAAGACTCTTAATCTCATAAAACAAACTGAGGGTTGCCGGCAGGGAGGGGGGTAGGGAGAGGGGGATGGGGTTATGGACATGGGGGAGGGTATGTGCTATGGTGAGGGCTGTGAAGTGTGTAAACCTGGCGATTCATGGACCTGTACCCCTGGGGCTAATAATACATTATATGTTAATTAAAAAATAAAAAAAATTAAAAATGGGAAAAGATGAAATATTGGAGAAAAATTCTAAGACTTGGAAAGCATCAGGAGAAAGAATTGGTCCAAAGCAAGTAAAAGGACTGATAAGTAGTGTTAAGCTCTGGGAGCATGAATCTTTATTTTGGCAGTAGTATATGTGTCATTTCCATCCACTTGTTGACCTAGGGTAGGAGCAGTCTTTGTGGATCATTAAGTCACAGCCAGCATTTTGCTAGCTCATGCGTTACCTGTGTCACATTCTTTGATTCCCCCTAGCAAGGGCAGAGGAAGACGCAGTCAGAGTTGCCCAAGTCAGTCCATTCCCAGCAGTCACCATCGTGGACCAGTTGTATGACGCTTGCTAGCTGTCATGCTGGTTATTTCAGAGGACACAGCCAACAGGCAATGAAAGTAGATGGGCAGACTTCCAAGGGCAGTGGGCTAGTGGGGAGAAGTATTGCCAAGAGGAAAGAAGTGAGAGCAAGCATGAGTCCTGGGTGGACCTGGGACAGCAGGTGTGGAGAAGGTCAGGAATGGAGAGGGAAGTGTCCAATGGCAGGTCAGCAGAAGCCCCCAGAGGGGTGCCCAGGGAGGGGGAGGTTAGTTTTGCCAAGAGGAGGACAGTGCCGGGGGAAGAGACCCCTCATGGCACTCCCAAACTGTTTCTTCACAATCCACAGACCATTGTACCTGCAGGAGGTTGTTGAGTTTCCCCCATCACCATGGGCTTACCCTAATGGGATGTGTTCTTGGACAACTCACATCACCTCTTAGGCATCAATTTTTTTCCTCAACAGAATGGGAATAAAAGAACCTACCTACTTCAGAGGGTTGTTATGAGGGTTAAGAGAGTCATGCGTGTAGGGTCTAGGGCACAGCCCCTGACACACTGTGGCTCCTGACGGATGAGTGTTGAGCCATTATTACTTATGCCTGGGACTTGGACCTCAATACGATCCATGTGCACTAATCCAGAGTCCCCTCCCCTCTCCGGCAACCATATTTTTCCATATTTCTGCAAAACCTTCTCCTCCAGGTTGCTAGCCAGTGGACTTGCCCCTCACTCATGTCAGCCCTGCTAGGGGAATGCTGCTCCCCACCACTGAACCCAGAGCCTACACAGCATCCCATGACCTGGCATGTTCCCATCTCTGACCTGTGGAGTCAGGAGGCTCTGCTTCTTTCTCTGATAGCAGCCTTTTCTCGCCAGCTCCTCTGCAGCCCAGGTACCTATACAGCAATTTGTTCCAGATGCTGGGCCATTTGCGTAGTCCTGCTCAGCATGAAAAATATTTCCCCAATGCTTATCGACCTCTGGAAAGGCTGGTGTTTTCAAGCCTGCCAGCCAATCACCGACACTTAGCTGGAAACGTGTGGGCCTTTAATCATCGTTGTCCAAACATGGGAAGAACAGCAGGCAGCAGAGAGAGAATTCTCGCTGGCTAAACCCCAGGGAAGTGGTGAGTCTCTCGCCCACCGAGCTGTAGATGGAACCCCTCCCTCCGCCCCCAAAGGGTCATTGTCTTTCTAGGAGATGTGTCTCCAGGAGTTTGGGGAGAATGTACCTTATGGATACAGTGGGATTCTGAGCTGAAGCAGAATCAGTGGGATGGAAAAAGTGGTTCAAGAAGGAAGTTCAGTGAATCGGGCCCTTCCTGCCTCTGACAGAAGGACAATATTCCTTGGACACAGGGAGCAGGGATAGCTGCTAAAATGTGGTAATTTAGTGCCGTGTTATTCCATGTGTGCTCTGAGGGCCAGCAGCACCCAGCACCATTAAAAATGCAGGCTCCCAGACCAACTGGATCAGAACCTGCATTGTAACAAAATATCTGAGTGATCTCTGTGTAAATACTTTCAGAAGCACTGATTTATGGGGCACATAAAGATCCTATCCTCTCCCCCACCTCAAAATATCTCCTTTCATTAAGCTCTGCTGGAGATGCTGGCAAGGTATACATTCCTTACTTCTTAATTAAGACTAGAAATGTGTTTTGAAAGAAGTTGCATATAGAGTCATTATTGTAATGGGGTCCCACTTCTGTAGGCCTCTGACTCCTTCCGTGGACCTTCGATGCAAGATTAGGTCTGATTCTTGCTTAAATCCTGTTTCTCACTCATAAAGCTTGTGCAGATACTCAATGCTACAGCAGCACTTCCAAACAATGTTTATTACAGGCCCATGTGTTTGTTTCCTTAATCACCAGTGATGTGAACCAGCCCAGAGGCACATGGAAACTGCTCCTAGTAGAAGGAGAATATCATTAACATGGTAAAGATGTGTGCCTGCCTCTCGTGCTGCACAACGGATCTCCTGGCATGGCTGCTACCTTCCCAAAGAGTACAATGCGGTCTATCATTTCTGTGTGCCAGAAATTAAAAATAATCTTAGATTCTCACGCAGCTTCCTCTGATGTACATCTTTCCTGCTGTGGCCCCAGGACCTTGCTTGGTGTCCAGCATGGCATCAGTGCTTAGGATTTACAGGATGGCCAAACACTCCTTCCTTGCATCATGTGCCTGCCTTATGCCAGAGAGTGAACTAGGCACTGCCACTGGCTTTCTCTTTCCATTCCTCTAGATGTCTTTTTACCTCTCCTGACAGGCATGTGTTCCACACAGCAATCCCACTGAGCAGGTAGTAATTCTCTCCCTTGCTGGTGGCACAGCTGGCAGGGAACAAAGCAGGTGCCTTGGCTCCAAAGCTCACACTGTTTCCACCATGTCACTTGTCTCCAAGTGAGAGTGCTGGATGGACAGAGGATGGGTGAATTGTGAGAGAGCATAGTAGGATACCTTAGCAAGGTTCACTCTTCCAGGACCCCCACCCCAAAATGCCTCTGAGGAGAAAACCCCAAACCAGCAATGAATGGGAGAACAGCAGCGACCTGAGCCATTCTCCCAGGGCCAAGTCACTTCTGTCCAAAGACTGTCACTTACACTCTTTAACTGACACCAACTTCCCTGGGCATGTGAGGAAACCAGCAGATTAGGATTCAGCACGGGTTCCTAAGCAAATGCCCAAATCCTGTGGGGGGAAATCAAGCTCTGGAAATGAAAACAAAAGTAAGGATCAAAAATCAGTTTCAGTAAGTATCAAGGTAAAAAACTAGGATTTGCAGTGTCCCCCTATCATCAGCTTTTCTCCCCATGGCTTGAGAAGTCCAGAATGCCTCTTGGTGCATGATTAAAATTTCCCCTTTCAGTGGCTCCCTCCCTCTCTCCTTCATCTTTTTTGGTCTGAGCCGACACCAGAGACAATTAGGGACTGTATAATCGTTGCTGCTGGGGCTGTGCTTGCACATACATTCTCCTCAGAAGGGGCTGATTACCATATTAAGCATCTTTCACTTGACAAAAATCAGTGAGAATGTTTCCCTCCATTTTCCCCAGAATACAGACAAGAGAGTCAAGAGGGAGAGGCAGCCAGCCATCGATGAGGTCTAAGTCATCAGAAACTTCTGTGTCTTTCATAACATTTCTTTCCTTTGATGTTAAAAATCTCTTTTTCTACTTGTGCTCTATGTATTTGTTTTTGATTTCTTCTTCTTCTTCTTCTTTTTTTTTTTTTCTTTTTTAGCTGCCATTCAGAGCGGCTGTCCTCTCTGCAAAGTCCTGAACCTGCCATCATAGATTGGAAAGGTCAGCCGGCTCTGGCCATCTGAATCATCCTGCAGCTGTGGCCGGAGGCAGACCTGCCAGTCAACTCAGATCTAGCCAATCGAACCGGAGGATCTCACTGTGATTGACAGCTTGCTGGAGAACATCAGGTTTCATTCACCATTTTCCATAAACAACAACGTAAAGAAAAGGAAACCCCAGAAGCCAACTTTGCAACCAGCGAGGCAGTGCTTTCTGACTTGAAGGGCAAGGAAAACGGAGACTCAGATCAATTATCTAAATAATTCAAACCCCAAATATATTTCCCCTAGAAACACTCAAATAATTGAAGCAAAGAGGTCTTTGGGGTGACCTACATCAAGACCTCTCTTCATCTGCCTCACCAATTTGTCTACCTGACTCAGGTGGTGTCAGTAAGGCCAGAGGATATGGAGAGAATGGGAGTCATTTATTAAGTGCTTATCATGTTCATCATATCATCTAAGTACACACCACTAAAATCCAGGCCTCCGTGTGGCTCAGTCCTGGAGTAGTTTCATTCAAAGGATTATAGCCCAAAAATCATAAATAAGTTTTAAAGGAATTGCAATTTTAGCTCTCTTAAACTACCTTAAGAGAATCTAATCCATAATACAGGACAATATGTCCTAGTAACGAACAAGCACACCAACACTGTGACCTCAAGTCCAGTTTCCCGATGCCCCACAGCCACAGGGAGCTCGTTCTAAGTGCCCCCACACCCTCCCAGCAGCTCCAAAATACCTGCCATGAGGCCCTGGTCTTTTATTCTTTTCTCCCTTAACTCCCACCTCTCTAGACATGTCTCTATTCATTTACTGGATTCTATATCACAAACCTGCAAAACTAGCTGTCAAAGACTGAATTCTCATTAGGAGGGAGGAGAAAGGAAATCTCTGCAGGCTGCTGCAAAGACAAAATGTTCTTTGGTGGGCTGGGGGCAGTGGGCAGGGAACAGGAAAGGCCAGCATGCTCACACACTAATAAATTTGTACCTACCTCACAAGCTCTGTGACAACTTTCAGAAGACTATATTCTCTCTACTCCATAATGGACAATCTGAACCCAAGGAGAGTTCTCAAAGGTCACAGACCTAACAAGCGGCAAAATTAGAACTCAGGTATACAGGAAAACAAATCCCACCATTTTTTTTTCACCAAGCCACGAGTATCCAGTGGAAGAGATCAGATTAATCTGGGATGATAATAAGAATAATAAGATTGCTATGATCAATTTCTCATGATCCTTTTGGTGAAGCAGGTATAGGAGTGGGAGAGGTAAACCAAAGGACACCACAAGTGACTCCACCTTAGCTTGTGACACAATTGATCTTTCAGCCCTTTAAGTAACACTAGCTCATGGCTCTTTCTGATAATATTTGGGTGTGGTCGGCTTTCCGTAATAAATGTAATTTCATTCATATCACAAATATTACATTCTTGCCATGTTAGGGATTAAGTGAGAGATGGAAGGCAAATAGAAAGACAACAGGATCCTTGTCTGAGAGAGTTGGAGTTGAGTTGGAGATGAAGGCATATAAAACAATCCGGACTGTGAAGCATGGTAAGGGAAGCCAAAAACATCCAGCCGAGCCCGAGTTGATCAGGACAGATTTCACCAAAGGCATTTGAACTGCTCTTGGGGAATTGTGTTCTACTGCCTTTTTTGGTGGTTTCTCTCAGTTTTCAGCGTCATCTTCAACTGCTTAATTTTCATGGTTAACCGTTGTGTTCTACTCAATCCCTGAAGAAATTGTTATAGTGACGGGACCCCAAAGTCACACCTTCCCAAGATGAGTCACATAGAAAAGTCATATTTTCTTGGCCTCTCCACAGTTCAATTCTATTATCTTTGGCATGACTCAATAAATGTTTTTTGAGCATGTAATTGTAAGCAAATAAAGACATAGCCTCTGGCCTTGTGGAGCTTTAAGTCCATTGAGAAGATATGTATTCTTCAAATATTGTAAAGCTTATGTGACATTTCATATATATACATATATATATATATATATATATATATATATATATATATATATATATAAAATTTTGACTATGCCCTCAGCAGACAGAAGAGAGGGATCTGATTGGGGGTGAGAGTGAGGACATGATTGTCAGAGATTTCTCAAATAGTCTATACTTGGGCCAATATCTGAGGGCCAGAAAGGAGGAGAGAGGATATCTCTTGCAGAGGAAACAAAGAGGTTGTGGTGGGAGGGAGCAGAGGAAAAGCAGCAGCTGAAAGAACAGCAATGTGCTCAGAGTGGAATGCACGTGGGAAAGTGCTGGGCGAAATGAAGCCAGAGACAAAGGTGGGGCCAAATCCTACAGGGCTGTGGGCATGTGAGATATATTGGTCTTGATCCCATGAGCAAAGTAAAGCCATTTTTGCCATGACAGGCAAGACCAGGTCTGCATTTTAAAAAGGCCACTTGTGCTTCTCCTTGGAGAATATGCCGCAGAGTGGCAATAGGGAATGTGTGAAGCAGATTAGGACAACCTGCAGTGGGCCACGGGAACTAGAAAGGGTGAAAATATGATCACCTTGGAGCGCAAAAATGGGGCTCTGGTTCTGAGGTCTTTGCCTCGCTGGTCAAGGCAGCCTGACCAATGGATTGTCTTTGTTTGGGTTTCCCCATCTACAACACTGGGGAAGACACTTCTCTACCTCTCTCTAGGGTGCTCCTAAAGATCAAATTAAGTGATGAGAATGAACATCCACAATGTACCACAATAGGATATTGATAGCAAAGAAACAATTAAAATAGGCATAATGGGTACCTATTGCTCATGTGAGCCCAGCCCAAAGAAACAAAGCCTGCAGAAAATAATGTAGCTTTTAAAATTAACACATATTCTAGGAGGTATCTGCGAGAAAGAGCGAGAAAAGAGAGAGAGATACAAGGAGAGAGGAAAGGGGAAAAAGGATTTGAGGACCATTTTCATTTAGCCCTTTAAGCCAGAGCGTGGGGGAAAAGAAAGACTAACGTGTGAATATAGAGAAAACAGACAAAAAGTGCATTCCCCTCGTCAGGATGTTAGTTCTGCCTCCTGCTCTACCAGCTCATGGATCCATTTATAAGTTAGGACCTTTTTGAATAAGTCCCGATACTATTTATATTTGCTTTTAAAAGAGTTACCTCAATTTTCTGCTTCCCCCATGTGAACCTTTGCATATTGACCCAACTGATAACATTCTCCTGACCAAAAATCAAGCCAAGAAAAGAAAGGCTCACTCTGAATTTTCAGAATGCTGATTCCAGAAAGAACAGAAATGATTTCTTAGTTTGCCCCTATTCTGCAATTGTTCAGCAACTTCTTGGCTTTTAAAATGATGAGTAAGTAAACCCTATTATTCATCTTAATAACAAACAAACAAACAAACAAACAAAACTCTACTGAAACCCTTTTCAGGCTTATGACAAATGGAGTGTCTTGAATTAACAAAGTAGTTGGAATGCAGAGCAAAAGTTCCCCACAAATTTCCCAAAATGTGTTCTCAGATCACTTCTCCTGAAAGTTATCTTTGGAGAGCTGTTCACCAGCTGTCCCCCACCTTCTTTTTCCATTAGCCCCCTCCCATGGATGGCTTTGTTCCTAGAACTTTCATTCCGTACAGTGTCAAATGCTTCTGAGAGCTTGGAGAGGTGTGCTTCAGGCTCCCAACGCCAAGCCTGGCCGTGCCAGCTGTACAGAAATCCAGGGCGATGGGGCGAATGCCACCTGCTTGCTGGATTCCTTTCCCTCTCCCCCTCCATGCCCGCTTCACCCAAGCTATGGCAACCTCTCTCAAAGAGTGACCCAATCACCTTGAAGCAGAAATACATCAGTGTGTGAGTTCTGCAACAATGGGATTGAAATTAACCTGCTAGCCTGGCAGATAATTATCTTAATAAGAAATTTTCTTTGAAAACACAGATTCTACAAACTACCTCTTGATCTCCAAACTTGAACCAAGCAAACAGCTCCATCTCAAAATACGATCTTAGAGTGAAATTAATATTGATTATGAGGGATAAAAAGTGCTGCATGGAAGATAGTAAAAATTATTTCAGATTAGGGGGTGGGGAAATAAGAGGAGAATAAAAATGAAATATTAGCAAAGCACCATAAAATGACAATAAAGTCCAGTGTTGTTAAATCATTCAGTTAACTAATAGAAGATTCTGGAAGAATCTATTCAGTTACCACTGAATTGTGTGACCTGTTGTGGTTTTTTGCTGTTGTTGTTGTTTTTAAATATTCAACACACTCAAAAATTCAGGAGGCCTTTGGACAGAGGGACCTGAGGGCAGGAGCCTAAAAACTACAATATAGGATTAACTACATCAAGTTTATTAATTTGCTCACTTATCCATCAAACACGTATTTTGTAGGAACCCATCATGGGCAACTGAGAGCTGGATGCTATAGAAACAGGGCAGATCCACTGTCCTCAAGGTGCTTACAGATTAGTGGAAGGAGTGATGATTAAATCACCACAAAGTTACAGTGAGGACCAGAGAGGGAGAGAGGGGTGAGTTCTACTTAGAAGAATGAGGAAAACCCAACCACCCCATAGACCCAGCTTCCTGATGGTGCTACAAGTGGGTAATTCCTGTGTGTATTTCAGATTTTCTCTGTTGATGGAAATATGACTGAGACCTGCTCCCTTGTGGGAAGTAGGACCAACACAGAAAAATGATACAATTCCTGCTGACAATCTCCCAGAAAGAACAGATGCAGGACTTCAGACTATAGAAAGCAGGCCTTGGAGAGGAAAGAACTGCTTTTATCTCTTTCTCTGGTCTTGGATCTCTGGAGCCTTTGCTTCTAGTGTTAGAGGTCTAGGTGTGTACTCCTAGAGAATGGGTGCTGAACTGATGTCTAGGAAAAGAGACTTGTCTAGGAGCAAAGGGAGGAATTACTCCATACTTACCATTGACTATTTATGGAGAAGACGCAACCTGAGAGATCAACCCATAGGACTGCAAGTTTTCTTAGTTAGCTCTTACTCTCTGTCTACCATTAAAAGGCTATATATCAGAGTAGTTAAAAAGAAGGGTCAGAGAGGCAGACTGCTTTCATTCATATCCCGACTCCACCACTAACTCTATGAGTAATCTTGGAAAAATTATTTACTCTGCCTCCCTTCATTGTCTTTAAAATGGGAATAATCACAGGATTTACCTAATGGAGTTGCTATGAAGATCAAATAAGTTATTGCATGTAATGCACTTACGATCATTTCCTGCAGGGGTCAAACATTCAGTAATTATTTTCTATAAAACATTTGTCATTAAAAAAACTACTTAATTTTAGTTCCATGTCATTGAAGTTACTGACTGTAAAATTTTGAAATAATTAATCGGAACACTGGGTCTTACCACAGGAGTTATAAAGGGTAAGGTTTTAGAGTAAAAATGTCCCTATCTTGTTGAATTGGCCAAGACAGTAGATGTCAGAAAGAAACTTACAAAAAGGAGTTTCTAAAAGAAGAATATGAATCCTGAGCATGAGGAGTCCTTCCCTCCCATGAGATTCTCCTTTCTAAGATAATCTTAAAGGGTCTGGCTTTTATTTTTATTATGGAATTTCATACAAATACTCCAAAAGAAAACTGAAAGTCATGTCATTTGCACAAATGACTTCTGATTGGAATTCTGATTGGAATGAATTACATGTTTCTATTCTTCCTAGGTAATTTCCATGGAGAGTCCTGGTTATATTAGCCAGAACCTTGGTTTTTAGGTCATTTCATTCAGCCAAGTCCATTTGCCCAAATCAAGCAAGGATCAATGTCAGGCAAAGGGGGTACACACAGACACAGAGACACACAGACACACACACACACCCCAAGCACCATGCATTAAAAAGGTAAGAAAGGGTTATTGAGGAAATACCTACAAGTGAGACTTGGCAGAGCACGTGCAACCTTCATCCTTACCCACAAGGAACTATGGCTAGGCCAGATATGGCTGCATACACCATGGAAAGGACCCTATGAAAGACTCTATCACTTTGTACAAACTCCTACTACATTACACATTTATAGAAGGGGTGAGAAGGAGGCAGGCAATCTCTAGTCAACAATTTACAAGTGGAAACTCCCTTTCCAAGGTATGGCATTATTGGAAAAAGGGATAGACTCTGGAATTCAGCCACTGGTATCCCCCTATTCCATTGAGCTTACTCAGAATTGCCTCGTTGGCATCCTGCTGAGCTGTTGAAACTGAGAGGGAATGAATCTCCAAGGCCCAGAAGACTTGATCACCATAGGCCCCATGGGTTCTCTCTGTTATATATTTAAGGCTTTCCCTAAGCCAACACATCCACTTTCATTATCTTAATTGCCACCCATAAGTGAATATCTCCTAAATCAAATCTCCAACCTTGACTTTTTACTGAGCTTCAGATGGATATTTTTTTCTTGCTTTTCTCACTATATTATCTGACACTCAACTTATCTAAAAATGGGTGACACTCTTTCCCCAAACCTTCTCCTTTGCCTAAGTTTTCTTGTCATAATTGATTGTTCCACCATCATTGGCTTTGATTGAAAGCATCCAAACCTGAAACCTGACAGTCATCTTTGTCTCTTCCCTCTGACTTTTCATATTAAATTATCGCTGCGATGGTTAATTTTATGTGACTGGGCTAAGGGGTACCCAGATAGCGGGTATATTCCTGGTTGTGTATGTGAGGGTGTCTCTGAAAAAAATTAACATTTGAATCCAAAGACTGAGTAGCTTGCCCTCATACATGTTTGCCGTTATCATGCATTTTGTTGAGGGTCCAAATAGAACAGAAGAGGCACAGGAAGGGTTAATTTGTTAGGGCTGAGCCATCCATCTACTCCTGCCCTCAGACATAGACATCTGTGGTCCCGTTCTCAGGCTTTTAGACTCAGAACGGGACTTACATCCTTGGCCCCAGACTCTCAGGCCTTCAGACTTGGACTAAATTACACTACCAGCTTTCCCAGGCCTCCAGCTTGCAGAGTATAGATCATGGGACTTCCTGGCCTCCATAATCCCATGAGCCAATTTACATAATAAATCTCCTCTTTATATCTATATACTGTATATCCTTTGGTTCTGTTCCTCTGGAGAACCCTAACTAATACAATCACTAAATCAGACCCATTGTAATTTCTATTTTTTTTGTTTTTTTTAATGCTTCTCACCTGCTCCATGCCTGTAGCCAAGGCCTTAACTCAGATAGTCATCATTCCTTGCCTGCATCATCCCATGTCTCTTAATTGGTCACCCTATCTCAAACTTCCTGTCATCATTAACCACCTGAACTCCAAATCTCAGCATGTCACTTTGTTCTCCAATTTAAAATTTAAAATTCATTTAAAGGCCCTCATTGCCCAAATTCTTCAAAATGACCTACAAGGATTTTCATCAATCTCTGTGATTCCTCTACCTTTACTATGTCATACCTTCAACATACTGGAAACAATATGGTGTTTCTTGCTCTTGGACTTTTAGCATAGTATTCTCTTTCCAGGAGTATCTTATTTTATTTATTTATTTTTTTAAAGTTTCTTTATTGAATTAAATAATCTCTACACCCATATTGGGGCTCAAACTCATGAGCCCAAGATTAAGAGTCCCAGGCTCTTCTGACTGAGCCAGCCAGGCACCCCTCTTTCCAGGACTATTTGAGAGTAAACTCACTATCACCACCTATCCTTTGCCTCATTAGCGCCAACTCATCCTTTATTTTTTAAAGACTTATTTATTTATTTACTAAGAGAGAGAACATGAGCACAAGTTGGAGGAGCAGAGGGAGAAAGAGAATTTCAAGCAGATGCTATGCTGAGTGTGGAGCCTGATGTGGGGCTTGAACTCAGGACCCCGAGGTCACAACTAGAGCTGAAACCAAGAGTTGAATGTTTTGTTTTAAATATTTTATTTATTTATTTGTGAGAGAGAGAAAGCATGCAAGAGAGAGGAGGAGAGAGCATGAACAGGGGGAGGGGCAGAAGGAAAAGCAAGCTTCCCAGGGAACATAAGTCGAGGCTCTATCTCAGGACCCTAGGATCATGACCTGAGTCGAGGGCAGATGCTTAACTGACTGCCCCACCCAGGCACCCCTAACTCATCCTTTAGATTTTGGTGACAGAATATGGTGATCATTTATCAAGAAGATGACAAAGTATCTAGTGAAGGGTCTCTCTGTGCCAAAAGAGGATCTAGAAAACCTGAAAATCTCCTCCAGGTATTGCCAAACCCTAACAGACCCCATTCCCTGGGTGCCGAGTTTTACCACTGACACCACTCATATCAGGGGCAACTGTCAGTTCGACAGTCATCAGTACACTCATTACAACGTTCCTCTTTTAACCAAGGACTCCACTTTCTTATCCAAGAAACATCATCTTTGCCTGGGAACCCCATTTGTTTTCCAGTTTTGATAGAAATTCATCTTCACTTTGCCACTTCAATTGCTCATCCTATCTTTCTCTTCCTATGCTGATAGATAGGAATAACTAATGGCTTTGAAGAACCTTTCAGTGTTACTCTGTCACCAAACTGATTACTTATAAGTTCAACTGGGCCTTCACAGAACAGGAGTACTAAGTTGTATACATGTCTCCTTTTCCATGTCTCCACCACTGGGCCAACCACTGACAAACTCTTCCTAGAAATGTGAAGTCTCACAGGCTTCAGAAGGCCAAACAATATATTGCATTCAAGTCAAAAAGAGGGGCACCTGGGGGGCTCAGTCAGTTAAGCATCTGCCTTTGACTCAGGCCATGATCTCAGGGTCCTGGTGTCCAGCCCCAAGTCAGGCTCTCTGCTCAGTGGGAAGTCTGCTTCTCCTTCTCCCTCTGCCCCTTCCCCCAACTCATGCTCACTCTCTCTCTCTCAAATAAATAAAATCTTTAAAAATTTTTTAAAAAAATCATTTCCCATGCAAATAAAGGACAGATCTGAATTTGTAATAAATTCTTATTCAACATTCTAAAGATAAAGTCAACTCTATTCCCATCAGCAAGTACCTCTATACTCTCAAAATCCAACTTTGTTTCATCCATTAGTTTCATCCACCCCTCACTTCCAAATTCAAGCATTTGAGAATCTTCCTTGTATGCCCGTGTACTGTGTGAACAATTGGCTTTCACTCTGCCTGGGAGATGAGCTGCCTGTTGGAGGATATATAAAGTGGGTCCAGTCTCAAGAGAAATAAATCATATTCTACCCACAGGTCCCTAGGATTTAGTTTCCTTGCTGTGTACTCCCACTGTTCCCCTCCCAGACTCATCTACTGTCCTGTTTTATGGCCTTCAATGACCCTCCACTTCGCACGGTATAAAGCTCAATGTTGGGCTTCAGACCCAGTGTGACAGGCCATTTCAGATCTGGTTCCTATCTATCCACCTAGCCTCATTCACCTCAGCTAGAGGCCAAAGGGTGCTTAGGCTAGAGTGTACCTGAGAGACATGTCAGCACAACCCATTATTTGAGGAACATATTAGGGGGAAGTACAGTTTTCCTTATAACTCAGCTCACAGTAACACGGAACTTGTGGAAAATAAGCTCCTTTAGCAAGGCATATTTATACTAGCACAGGTATTTTGAGCTATAGGCAAGGTGGGAAATACGCAAGAGGGATGAGGATTATATCAGAACCCCAAGGGTTAAACCACAGCAAGGATTTTCATCCATTCCTTACCGAAAGGAAACTGAAAATCCATACTTCCTTTGCTCTGTGTTCCAGTGTAAAATGAACTGCAGATAGTTCTCATCACACATTGTGACTTCTGTCACACTTAACTCCTTTAGTCACTTTCACAAAGCTCTATGGTGAAGAATCTCTCTGGCCATTGTTGTATATTACTGCCAGGTCCATGAGGTCAGATCCCTCCTGATGATTATAGTCAAGATTCTGCACACCACAACAATAGGACCAGATGTGCCCTTCACTTCCATGCAGAATGTTGTCCTAATGGCATTTAGTCTTCTCCAGGTGATCCCCCATTGAAATGGCATTGGGTTGCGAGTCTCTTTCAATAACGCTTCTCTCTCTGGAGATATGTGCCAAGACTGACATGGACCCCAAGTTGCTGATACCCCATCTCCTGCCGTCAAGACTCTTTTCCTGACCTCAGGCTAATCACAATGCTCCACCTCTCCCATTCTCCATACCCACATAGATTCAACTGTCACATAGTCAGAATCTCACTGTCAGAATAGGGCATTCCTACAAGGCTCTTTTTTCCCCATGGTCACCTGACCAGATTCATTTATGATAAACGGGTCCAACTTTCCAGGCTGGCCTTCATTTGAACTTTATCCTGCCTGTTCTACCAAACCTGCATTAAGAGATGGGGCACTCCTTGGCCAGAGTCTGCAGTTCCGCTGGGTTGAACTCTTCTCCATGGCCTTCCTGGGCAGGCGGAATAGAGAGTTTGGCTGAGGCATATGTTTCGTGTAGGACAGTTATGGGAAATGGGGCTATAAAAGCAGATTGGGGTCAGCCTAGAGAGGATTTGGAGAGAGAGGAGCATCCTTCCTCTGCTTTGAAGCCCTCTTCAGCAGCACAGCACTGCCACACGCAACTCCAGATTTCATTTACTGGATAGGGAGCAACTCCATTAAACTTCAAAGCATCACTTGAGAGAGGATTATTTTCTTACCAAGGTGACTGGAGGTATTTCGGTTCTAAGACTTTATGATCACATTGTCTCAGAGGCAGCTTGACAACGTCTTATGTCTCTGACACTGGAGGGATTTATTCACTTGAAGCACGGCATTAAATCCTTGGCGGGCACTGTATGTAAAATCTGGCTTTATAAATAAACACTACTTTGCCCTTCTGCTTTCCTTTCTTCTGAGAATCTGCAAGCCTCCAACATTTCATAATGAAATAAGCCTTATGCTCCCACCTTAATGGAAGGTAGATGTTATCCTTGCTGGGTTGTAGAGGCTCCCTCCTCTATGGGACCAGCATGATAATATTCAAACTTCTTTCCCTCCAGAGTTATGAGCAAGTTTGAGTGGCTAATAGGTAGAATTATTCCACTTGGAGATCTTGAGGAAGAAGTGAAGATCCTTTGTCCTAAGTACCATCATTGTGCTTACTGCCTCATCCTTCCCCCCAAAACTTCTTTCTCCTTCATAATTCAGCACAAATGTATGTATCCAGTTAAAAACAAAACAAAACACACTGGGTAAAAAGACACCCTAGCCTGGTTATTCTTCCAGACAGGATCACCCAGCTCTGCTTGCATCCTGTTGGTGATGGGACACTCACTACTCCCACAAAGCTGCCAGTTCCACAGGAGATAGTTTTCTTCCTCACTTGAAGCTAAAATCCCTTTCCTTATAATTGTTGCCTTTGAGTCCCAACCATGACCCTCTGGATTATCTCTGAGGAAGTGTTATTCTTTCACCATATGACAGCACCTCAAATATTTGAAGGCAACTATCATAGCTACTTTTCATTATTTTCTTCTCCCACATGAGCTAGGGGAAGACCTTGACAAGCAGGAAAAATTGCTCACAGTGACTTGTAATATTTCCATTTCTTAAGGAAGAAATAAACATGGAGCAATTTGTCACCCACTTACTGTCCTATTTTTTCAGGTAGAATAAATGCTATTTTCAGCATTGAAATCTACCTCAGTTAACTCTTTGGTCTCAAAAAGCCCCTGAATTTTGTTGTGCTCTGAAGCTTCCGCTGACCCCACTCCTGGAAAAGGTTGGTTACTCTTGCCTCTGTGCTCCCAAGATATTCTCTTTAAATTATTGCATTGTTTTGTTTCAGTTCATTTATACCCATGCCTGCCTCTCAAGACTTAAAAGTCACAAGCACAACCCATATTTTAGTCATGGTGGTATCCCCAATGCCTAGCAGAGTGCCTAGAACTTGGTAGCAACAAAATAAATGTTTGCTGCTGAATGAATGCTATCTATACATCATCATAAAGAGGGTTGTCAAGATTTCTTCAATGCCTTAAACTAGTGGGAATCTGTTACTTTACAAAGTTGGTTTATTATTTCTCCTGTCAGTTTCAGGTTCCAAAAATATGAAGCACGTGTACAAATGTGGAAGCAACTTTGTATATATATACCCCATAAAGAAGATCTATGCCAGCACTCTGCTGTATATATCTGGCGACTAGCATCAGTGGTGACACATAAAACTATACAGTTAAAAGACACTAAAGTACAGCTTAGATGAAAACAGATGAAAAGGATAGAAACTGCTCAAAAGGCTGCTGAGAAGAAAAATATCTTTAGGCCCATTCTTTAAAGCATTTACATAAATAATCCTGACTAGTTATGCACTTGTGTGTGTGAGAGTGTGCGTGCGATGGAAGGGGGACTAGTATGTTTAATTTAAAGTTAACATTAGCTATAGTGCCCACTTTCCTCTCCCACTTCTTCATTGTTTTAGGAGATTGTCAGGCTGTCTTCAAATATCCTTTCTATCACTTGTGAGGGTACTGGTAGGAAGGGGACTGTTAGTAGTCGGGTGGCCCTAAGATAGCACAAATGGATGAGCAAGTCTGAGAGCCCCTGGGAAGGGGTGATAAAGCTACCTGCTCTGTTCAGTTTTCTATCAGCTTAGAATGAGAAATAATCAGTTAAGAACTCATCCTAACCAGCCAAATTTGATGTAAGAAACCCGCTCTGCGTGTTTGATGAATGTTTCTCTCAAATTCTATTATTTTGTACTTTTTATTGAAGTATAATTAACAATTTTATATTTATATAACAATATAATGATTCAATAATCTATACATTACTTAGTGAACATCACAATAAATGTACTTTTAATCCCCTTTATCCATTTCATCCATCCCCTCACTTACCTCCCCTCTGGCAATAACCAATTTGTTCTCTGTATTTAAGAGTCTGGTTTTTCATTTTTTTCTTTGTTTTGTTTCTTAAATTCCACACATGACTGACATCACATTTTATTTGTCTTTCTCTGTCTGACTTATTTCACGTACGATTATACTTTCTTGGTCCATCCATATTGTTGCAAATGGCAAGGTCTTATTCTTTTTTTGCCCATGTAATATTATATATATATATACATATATATATATACACACATATGTATATATACAAACACATTATATATATGTACATATATACACATACATTATATATGTGTGTGTATATATGTATATGTGATATGATAAATGGTATACCACATCTTCTTTATCCATTCATTTACGATTAGACACTTGGGTTGCTTTCTTTTCTTGATTATTATAACTAATACTGCAATAAACATAGAGGTATATCTATCTTTTCAAATTACTGTTTCCCTTTTCTTTGGGTACATACCCAATAGTGGCATTACTGGATCATATGATAATTCCATTTTTTAAAATTTTTTGAGAAAACTTATACTGTTTTCCAGAGTGGCTGCACTGATTTATATTCCCACCCACAGTGCACAAGGGATCTTTTTCTCCATATCATTGCCAATACTTTCTTGTCTTTTTGATAGTAGCCATTGTAATAGGTATAAGGTAATATCTCTCGTGGTTTTGATTTGCATTTCCCTGATGATTAGTGATGTTTAGCATCTTTTCATGTGTCTGTCAGCATTTGTATGTCTTCTTTGAGAAAGTCCCCATTCAGGTCCTCTGACCATTTTAATCAGATTATTTGGGGTGTTTGGGGTCTTGAATTGTGTAAGTTCTTTATATATTATGATTATGAACCTTCTTATCAGAGATATCATTCACAAGTACTGTGTCCCATTCAGTTGGTTGCCTTGTTGGTTTGTTGATCGTTTCAAATTCCACTTTAAATGTTCATTAGATTTAAGAGAGTAAAAGAGCAACCCTAGCCCCAGCCCTTTAAGACAATTGGCAACAGTTTTTTGTGGAAGAATCTGAAAGATGATTTCTAGTACTATATGCAAATAACAATAACAATATTAATAATTAATAATAATTTTTTCTGCCAGTTGAGAGGAGGGCCTTCATAGAAAGATTAGAAGACTGGTTGCTCTATTATAACTTTAACCTAACTGGACAGAGATGGCCAGGGCATGTCACATTGGACCCGTCTCCACATTTACTTCCTATGTAATTTAAGACTCTAGACAAGGCATAGGGCACAGTAGTGAGCTTAAAGTAAGCTGAGCTGTTGAGAGGTGTTTGAAGGAGGGTAGCTCCTTTTGAGCAAAAGAGATAACTGGATGCAAGGAAGAGGTAATAGGGAACAGGGAACATCCTATACAGATTAGGGCAGGCAAGTAAGTACATAGTCCAAGAGGCAGCCCTAAATTTTCTGAAATGCTGAAGTCTTTCAAAGTTTTGACTGTCAAAACTACAAAACCAAGGTGTCAGCAGGTCCTAGTTTTCCTGGAAAGCTCTAGGGGAGAATGAATCTTTTCCTCTCCGAGCATCTGGGGGCTCTTGATGTCCTTGGCTTGTGACCATATGACTCCAGCTTCTTCCTCAGACTTCACATGGTTCCCCCTTCATGTCAGTTGCCTTCTCCTCTTCTTCTCTCACAAGGCCACTTGCCTTTGGGTTTAGGACCCACTCAGAAATCCATATGACCTCATCTCAAAATCTTCAACTTAATTAAACCTAAAAGGCGTTTTTCCAAATAAGGGCACATTCACAGGTTCTGGGGATTAGGACATGGACATATCTTTTTGGGGGAGTCACCATTCAACCCACTACAGGTATTGATTATGCAATGATTGTTAATTTAAGTTAAATAGTAAATTTAGTTAAGAAGATAATTAAAAAAAAAATTGTATTCCCAATAGCATTACACAAGGTCTGTCAATTAATTCCAATGAGAAAAAAATTATTTAATAGAAATATATTTTCAGAGGGCCATAAGATTGCCCATCACACACATTTTGAGATGTGTGTGTGTGTGTGAATGTGAGTGTACAATTGTGTGTGTGAGCATCTGTATGTATGTGAATGTATGTGAGTATGTGCGTTTGGCACAAAACAGGTAAATTTAAACTTTATAATGCAGGATGCTGCTTTTATTGGTGCCTACAATAGGGCTGTTCTTATAAATGTTATTTATTAGATCAGAGTCCTAGGACACTATCAGTTTTAGTGCAAGTAACCAAAGGTGAATTCAGAGTGATGGAATGAAAACTCTTTAGAGTTGGAGTGGAAGCACCTGGTTTGAATCTTTTCATGACTGTTGACCTTCAAACAGATAGCTAACTATGTAACTGCCTCATATAGTTAGTTTCCCTCTCTGTAAAATCAGGGGAAGTCCTCTTTATCTTCTTAACTTTCACCATGAATACCCAGGCCTTTGATTTCCTGATCTGTTCTCCAGACCTGGCTAGAGCAGGGGAGCACAGCATGCAACCAGAGACATGGGCCAGGAAACTGTTGGGGCAAACTTTCCCTTCAATTCTCTTTGGTTCAAGTCACAGAGACCAAGCTTGCTTATATAAAAGAGTTTTACTCTAATATTATATAGATGGGCTGAGACTGAAACTAAATGCCAGTCAGAATCCAGGAAGCTCCAGGAACCAGCCCTCAGGGTCCCATCTCTCAACCCACTGCATCCCACCCCCCACCTCTATCATGAGGATCAACTTCTGCCTCTGTATCAGTTCTAGTTGCATGCAGCTGAGCACCCTCCTGTGCTCACCTGTGGCTTTACTTCCTAATAACTTTGGGCAGCATGGGCTTTGGCTGTCCTGTTGAACCCAAATTTACCTTGTGTTCCCTTTCAGCTTCTGCTCCCATAGCTAACACCTTCAATCTCCAAGTTGCCTAGAAAATTGCCCAATATTTCCTTCTGAACTAGTGCATGAGTTTTGAAGAATATGGCTGTGCTGCCCTGGGGCAAAGGCAATATCATCAGTGGGTAGAAGGTGTGACCATCTGCGGCAAGGCACAGCTACTGTTCTCAGAAGGGATTATATATGAGTTAACTTCATGTAAAAGGTGGTTGAGGCAGACAGCTACAGGATTGTCTGGTCACCAGCACCCTGCCCTCCTCTGAGAACCATTTTCCCCTAATTCCCCTAATTCTTACAATTCCACGTGAGCCACTGTGTTTTTATCTGACTCCACCTTCTAACCACAGTTGATTTGAGCAGGATATTACACCTCTAACCTGCTGGGCCAACCACTGCCTTCTCAATTACTGAAGCTGAGTTTAGAAAGGGTCTTATGAGCCTCCCTCTTTTCACCAAAGCCAGGAATCTTGAGTGTTATAGGTGGCCATGTTTTTTTGCCATATGTAGGAAACCGATAGTCAGCATGACAAGAAGATGCCAACATGCAGTAGAGGAAAACTGAATGAAGGATGAAGAGGCTCTTGCCAGCATTCCAAGCACCAGCTCTACTTCCTTCTGTGACCCAGCTGCCTCCTGGCTATCCCAGGTCTGCCTTGGTGTTCAGACTTCAGGGATTCCATAAGATATTCCCATCAAGGTGACTACTTTGCTTTAGCTAGTTCAAATGGGTCTCTGTTGTTTTCTGCCACAGCCATCCTAAGAGTTTTACAGAGGTATAGGTAGAATGGGCCATAAGACTTCTCTAGAACACCCCCTTTATACTTTTGCATCAGCTGGTGACTCTTGTGAGTGGTACCCAGAGTTGGCCAGGGTTCTCATCTGTAACATGAAGCCTCACATTTGAATTCAACAGAAGCCATATATGGAATTCCCAATAGAATTTATTATGTGACCAATATTATTGAGTGCCTATTATGTGACAGGCCCTAGACCCTGCACTGTGAATTTGATGAAGGATTAAACAATCTGCCGGCAGAGCCTTAATATTTTAAAGTCATTTTTATCCTAGAATTCTCAGTAAGAAGTGTTTGATCTGATTGAACATTTCACCCCAACCCACATGCTACCATTGCAAGACAAAAGCATTTGCAAACCCAGAATTCTTCCCCACTACATATGCTTCGATTATACTGATGTACTTAAGCCAAACAGAAAGCACTGGGGGCTGCCAGCTTTAGTGATTGGAAGGAAGCCCTCTGGAGCCTCTTTTCTATCACTACATTTGGGACTTTGCTTTCTCTTGATTCCCACATGCAATTATAGGAAATAAATACAAGTAATGTCAAGTCATTTAGAACGAGGCGCCTGGGAGAATAAGAGTAACTGTACCGCTACCCGGTCTCTCCTGTTTCTGTTATCCTTGAAGACAGAGGAATTACTTGATTTCCTTAATTTAATAAACATTTTCTGAGCATCTTCTAAGTGCCCTACCCTTTTCTAACAGCTGAAGTTCAGTGGTGAGCAAAACAAAACATTCCCTTCCACTGGAAAGACAGAGTAAGCCATCCACAGGTAATATAAGGTCAGGTGGTAAGTAGCATTATGAAGACCAATCACGTGGATTATAAGAAGAGAGGCAGTCTACCTAAGAGATGACCTTTCTGAGGAGTAGCCTGTGAGCAAATGTCTGAAGGAAGAGGAGAAGAATGGTGTCAATGTTTTGGGATTATCCAGCAAGTACAAAAGTCTTGAATTGAAAAAAGGTATTTCAGAAACACTGGGGAATATGAATGACTAGAATGAAAAGAGTAGACAAAATAAACGAAACTTATATTAATGGCCAAAGACCAACCATGTAGGACATTGTACTCCATAAAAAAAGAATCTTAGTTGTATTTTTAGCATGGTGGAGTCAAGGGGGCCACAAATCTTTTGTTAGCCTTTCCTTGAGAAGGAAAGGTATGTTTCTCCTTCCCTTGGTTGTAGGGTGGCCTGTGATGACTTTGCACAATGAACTACTACAGAAGTAATGTTAGGGCAGCTCCAGATCTGGGCTTTTGGAGACTTGCTGGCTTTAATTCTGTTCTCTGGGAGCACTTAGCTATCACATACAAGTTCTGTTGGAGAAGTGATATGGAGAGGCCATAGACTGCATGAAGAAGGATAGGGGCTCCCCTGGGCCCAGTGGAGTCCTGTTTTTTAATCCTCTTTGCCAAGGTGCCAGATATGAGAGTGAAGCCATCCACTCTCTGGACCAGACTAGCCTCCAGCTGAACCTACTGAGCAACCCCAGTTGATACCATGTAGAAAAGAAGAATCACTTAGCTCAGACTTGCCTGGATTCCTAACCCACAAACTCATGAAACATAATAAAAATTGTTGGTGTTCATCTCAGTTAGCTCAGGCTTTTATAATGAAAATACCACAGACTGGGTGGCTTATAAATAAAAGAAACTTATCTCTCACACTTCCAGAAGCTTGAAGTCCAAGGGTGCCAACATGGTCAGATTCTGGAGAAACCCTTCTCCTGGATGATAGACTGCCAGATTTTCATTGTTTCTTTACGTGGTGGAGAACAGAGAGAGGAAGCAAGCTCCCTGTGACTCTTGTAAGAGACTAGTCTTATTCAAAGAGCTCTACCCTCATGACCTTGTCTCATCCTAATTACCTTTCAAAGGTCCCTCCTTCTAACACCATTACACTGAGGAGTAAGATTTCAATATATGAATTTGGGGGCAGGGAGGGATGAACATTGCATCCATAAAACTGCTTTAAGCCACCAAGGTAAGGGATAGTTTGAAATTGGAGCTCTTAGTGTGTTAGTAACCACTGAAGACTTATTGGCAGACAAATGACTTGACCAAGTGCTCTGTGAAGAGTACAACATAGGGGTACATAAGTGGAAGGAGGAAGATCAGTTAGGAGGTTACCATAGTAGTGCAATGAGAGGTGCTATGAGCTTGGAGTAGAGGGTAGAAGCGCAAGAGGTGAAAAATAATCATATCCCAGATATATAGCTAAGGTCAAGCCTGGATAATTTGTTAATAGTTTTGGTCTAAATAGCTGGAAAAATGGGAGAAAGCTGGATAAATGGGAGAAATGGGGAAAGGCAGAAAAATTTGGAAGTGGAAAAATGGAGCTGAAAAGTATGGACAACCATCTGAGGGAGCATTACCCAAAGAGGAATGCAGAAGAAGGGGCTAATTAGACCAGTCTCTGCTGGGATGATGAGGAATGAGGAGCAAGACTCTTAAGAATTCTGGGAGGGAATCCAGTATACAAGTGGAGGGGTCAGCTTTAGATGGGAGCAGGCACAGCTTACAGGCTAGAAGGCAGAGCATGTGGGTACAGATGTAGGAGCTAATGGCGTCTGCTCCTCCTCAGAGCCCCAGGCCCCTAATGCCTGGCTTTCCTGGCTTTAGGGTCCAAGCAGTATAGCCTTCACCCTGGCCCTCTTCTCCCATTTTGTCAGATGCAAGAATTGTGATATGGTCAGCGTGGTGAATTACTTCTGACTGTTGCTATTTTCTCAGTGAAATAAAGTACAGCAATTATCTGACAGTAGAAAAGGGAGTTTCAGAACTTTGAAGAGAGAAATGAAGATGTTAAGTGGTCATTTCAGATTCACTAAGGAAATCTAGTAGGATTGGGCAGCAGCACTAAAAACCCATTCAATATTTTTGGTCTTAAGGGAACTTCCATAGTCTGTATAGTAGCCACGAACATGGGTCACTCAAATCCCCTTTCAAGTGAGAGATGTGGTCAGCTGGAAGACGAAAGTTGGCAGATGACCTCTGTGTGCAGTGTCTTTGGGATCTGACAGAACATTTGAGCCAAAGCCATGCACTTCTTAGCACAACCTAGCCCATGACCAAGTGTGGCAGGAGCCCCTCGTAGGACTATCCTATTGGCAGTCTTTGTACTTGGGCACTTCACTGGGTTGACCAATAATTCTCAGAATTGTAGCATAATCTAAAGCATCCCTTACTCTCTCACATGTTTCAGACCTGCCTCACATTCTGGAAGTTTTCCTAGCCTATCTCTATGCCCTCTTCAGCTTTATCTTTCATTAAGCTGACTCCTTCCCCTACCCACTTCAAACTCCATCTTGGCATCTTCTTCTTAAAGACTTCAACTAACACAACATTGTTATGGGTCTTATTCTTCAGTCACCTTCAGTTGCTCCGGTCATGGCCCACACATGAAGTAAGCAGAGGGCTGGACTTTTCCACATGAACATGAAGGAGTAATGGAGAAGCAAAGAAATGGGGAGTTCCCAGTATATGCAGTTTTATCTGTCAACATGGAATCCATGCTGTTTAAAAAGTGAGCTGGACCCTTGAAGATGGTGAGGATGGTTGGGAGAGTCAGACCATGTACTCAGGTCAGCTTATTTTCATCTCATAAATGTCTGGTAGATTACCCTTCCCTTTGTAGAGAACTAAACCTAGGAAGACAAAGGCACCTGCTTAAAAAGACTGCCCTTCATTCCGTCATTCTGGGCCACAATCCTGAGTTGTCAAATGAACAAATTTATGCTGCACACCTTCTTTGTGCCAGGCATTGTGCTAAATACATTGTTTCTATTATGAAGCTCTTCGAGCATTAAACAACAGGCAGGTAAGGTAGATATAGTTTTACTGTTTTTATATGGGAAGAAACAGACTCAAAAGAGAAATTATATCACTAATAAGTGGCAGATTCAGGCTTCAGACCCAAAGCCTGAGCTCTTTCCACAATACCACATTGTTGGTAGTCCTTAGATACAACTTACATATCAGAGCTACTAATTAATTTAATCTTGTGTACACAGAGTTGGTACAGAATGCAAATGTGTATGTAAATGATTATTTTAATTTTTACAAACAAAGATGCAAATGTATCCTTAGGTTTACAGGAAACTGGTAAGATAACTTTACCTCAGTTGACCCATTCTTAGGGATCCAACAAATCTGAATCATTTTAATATAAATAAACCCCCAGCTTTCCATATGAGAGCTATTCCTTCAGAATTTAAAACATTGAGTCTCTGGCCCCCCATCAAGGATATTTTAGATTCCTCATGATGTTCTTTAGGGCTGAGATAAATGTAAAATGCAAAACCTCTCTCTGGAATTTTCTCTCTCCAATAAGAAAAAAAAAAAAAAAAAAAGAATCTATGCCCAAGTTCTATCCTTGGGGATTCAAGCCAGGACACAGCTCTGGCCTTGAGTAGTCTGACTTCTTTAATCACATATTTACCTCAATTCAGAACAACCAGAATTCACTTACTCTGTTCTTCATGAGTAGTTGGCTTAATTTGAGAGGTTCTGGCGTTCTCTGTTGGCTCCCCCTTTATCACACCCAGTTCTCTGGGTTCTGAGGTCTGAATACTGAGGAGTATGTATTCAAATGTAAATCCCTTTGAGCCCATCAGTCTTGCCACCTGATAATTGACTTGGATGAAATGTACTTTAAGATAAGGTGGAGAGGTTAAAAAAAAAAAATGGAAAAAAAAAAAAAAAAGATAAGGTGGAGAGGGAGTAAATGGGAAAAGGAACCCTAGATAAGGAAATATAGACAGGCTACAAAGCAAATGCTGCTTGGAATCATGGCTTCCCCAAGGTCATATGCCTTCTGCTGAGGGCACTTTACAGGGTGGGATTGATGGCTTCTCCACCCACCACTACGCATGGACCCAGTGTTCCAGCATGCCCACTACTTGCTGAAGTTCCTCAACTGGATGCTCTTCTCGATCTGAGCATTTTGACATGCTGGTTGCTCTTCTTGAACCCTTTTTGCCTTACATTTGCCTGTAGTAACCCCCAAGAGCCTGTTCCAGCATCTCATTCCCCCTCACGTGGATCTGTGCTAGTCCCCTCCCTGTACAGTGCTCTCCTAGCACTCTCTGTGAAGTCCCAGAGAACACTGACTGTGTTTTATTTATCTTCATATTCTCAGCATCTCACCCCGTGTCTTAAATAAATCATTTTAATAAATATTCAAGTATATCAATGAAACTCTATTACCAAATTTAGCAATTGTCCAGTAGCTGTTAGATTGTCTCTTCCTGGCCCCCAGTGGACTACTCTAGTCTGAAAAATTGTGTCTCTCCATTCTTATATCCCTAGAAGCTCAGTACAGTGCTTGTTCCATAGAGGATGCACAAGAAATAGTTTTGGAGTTAATTAACTTGGGCAAAACGCATCTTCACCGATAAGCTGGATTATTCTAATGGTGGACACAGCATCTCCTCCTTCGCCTATTGTTGTTCTCAGTTACTAGGAGGTGGCATGAAGACATATGGTTGACTGCAGTCACACACACACACACACACACACACACACAGAGTGAGGGATCCTGTCACTTGCACCTCTACACCTAGTTAGATGCCCAGCCCCATCTGAGTGCTTCATTATCCCGAAGCAGTCACATATCCCTCCATCTCCTCTTCTTCTCTCCTTTTCCCGCTGCTTCTGGAATCAAGGTGTTGCAGACCTGGCCTCACTCTGACACTCATTACTCTGGTATTGATGGCCTTCCACCTCCCTGTTATTGTGTGAAGATTAGAAAGCAGAGACCTTTCTTGAGCAAGGGAATGGGTTTTGTCAGTATTCAGTGTGTAACAGCAGAAAGTATAATAAATTCTGGCAGTCAATCGAATATGACATGATAATGAATGTTAACATCATGTGCCCCCCTTTGCCAACAGAGGGGAAAGTCATGTTAGATCACAGCTAAGCACAAGCACCATGTGATTTCTATTTCTCTCTTTCTCCTCCTTCCCCAGGTTTGACCTCATTGCTTGCTCAACTCCACCCCTTCATCCCCAGCTTCATGTGCCCACACTACTCAGAGGCACTGCTTCAATTCCCAGGGCTCTGCATCTCATCTGTGAGAAACCTGACCTCAGATGGAACTGCCCTCCCCCAAACTTAACAGAATCCTCCGCCTGAAAAGCCCTCCCGCAGTCCCAGGGCAGCCCCCTGAGTCTGAATCTGACTGAATAGGATAACAAACCGGGAGAGCCCTACCAGGTGAATTCCAAGCTCAATGCCAGCTTCGTGCAAGTCGAGAGGCTGGACTCCTGCTCCTCCCCTGCAAAATGAATACAAAACAAAAC
Source organism: Mellivora capensis (assembly GCA_004024625.1). Taxonomy (NCBI): domain Eukaryota; kingdom Metazoa; phylum Chordata; class Mammalia; order Carnivora; family Mustelidae; genus Mellivora; species Mellivora capensis. The sequence continues at coordinate 29,660 of PISX010003627.1, read as the reverse complement.
CAGAACCAAAATCCTGCTCCTTAGCTCTGTTTTCCCCCAGACTATTTGGTTTCAGGTGTTTTGCCTGCTATTTAGAGTTTTAAAAACTTAAGAGTCCCCTCATATAATGATCTGGGTCAGGATCAGCTATTGTTCATTGAATTATTATTAATAAATATTCATATGTGCTTATAAGAAAAACACAACTTAGAATTATAGAAGCCACAAGGATTTCTTAGAGAAACATTCTTTAGCAAGTTCAGGTCCCTCCACTGGCTGGTCTGAAATCTCGTTGGTCAGCCAAAACATGTTATCACTGTCTCATTACCCTAGAGCTACAGATAACCTTCAACTAATAATAACCACTAATGAACCGTGGTGATGTGTCAAGCATTACACCATTTAATAATGATTCACACACATACACATACTATAGATATACAAAATATGTTATAACACATGTTTTATGTTATATTTGTCTCCATGGCTTAGAGAGCTGTAGGTACTTATCCATGAAGTCATCAAGTGTCAGGACAGGGGTATCCTCAGTCTGTCCACTTTATCAATCAAGGGCCAATAGAGGGAGCCACTGTGGCCATGGGAGCAGGCCTTGTTCTTTCTCTCCCTGGGGCATCTCCAACATGCCTCAGTAGAAACTGATTGGAGATTCCAAGGGTATTTTGATAAGATAATGGAAAGGTAGGAAGGATGGCTAATATAATAAAAACTATTATTATTAATATCTAATTATTACTTTATAGGCTCTTTTTAGTACTTTAGAGTTTAAAAGCATTTTTGTGTGCATTATTTCATTTGATCCTCAAAAAAAAAAACAACAACAACAAAGTAGACATTATTATCATACTCATTTTACAGATGAAGAAACTGATGTGGCCTAATCAACATTCACAAGTACTTAAGTATTTAACATGCAGACTGAAAATGAGGTCGCCAAACAACCAAATTAAATTTAATAGCAATAATGATCTTAGCGGTATTCAGATGTCACTTTACAGTTTCAAAGTATTTTCACATACATTTAGTTTTAAAATTAAATTGCACAAGTATACAGAAATTTAAAATTATGTATCTTCAACCCTGTCATCCCAAATCTTGAAATCTTTCGTAGGGAAATAAACCAAATCAAAGTATCTATACCAATAGTCTCTATTTCATCATACGGTCTTCTTAAAGATCATAGAGAGACCTGTCAGGGAGAGGAAATTCTAGAATCTTCTCCCCAGCCTGCAGCCTCGATCCTGGAAGAAGAAATACACCATCTGCCTCCCCTCCACATTCTTTCCAGTGTCCCCTCAGAGAGAAGAAATTGCTTTTTTGATTTCTAAGGGACATAGATCCAAGGGACCTCATTTTAACCATGGTGAAATTATTGCTTTGAAAGATAATATGCATCTGTCATCGTCTTCCCAGCTTCTCCACCTGCACCTATGGACAAGATTGAATGTCTCATCCAGGTAGGGGGCTCAGAGAAACTGTTGATGTTCTAGTGTTAAGTAAAAAAAATAAATAAATAAAGGCAGAGCTCGCAATTATACACACACATAAACACACACTAGGACTTCAGTTGTATTTAAGAGAAATGACTGGAAAGCTATTTACACTCATGTTAATGCTTATGAATACATTTTTAATTATTATGTTACTTTTATAATAAGAAAAAAATCAATAGAATGGGTGAGACTAGATTGACAGTGGGTTGCATGAAATTAGACTGAGGGGTTTTAGTAAACCCAACCTAAGTATGAGGCTTCTAGAAATCACCTCAGGGGTAAGTTGAGCAGGTCAAAGCCTATCTAACCTAAAGAATCTGCCAGAAAACTCTTGGCACAGAATATGACCATCCTCTGGGGAAAATAGCTATATATAAATCAAGGCACCAACTGCCTGGCACATGGGAAGTCTTTAAATGCCAGAATATATAAGTAATTCATGAACACGTGCTCTAAGATCATCTGGATACTTATCCCAAGTTGCTGAAAGAAGAAACCAAGTTTTTCCCACTTCCTGCATAGAACTACTTATACCGTTTACCTGAGTATCAATAATCCCCATGGTAAGCACTTAATGCATGGCAGGGGTTGTGAGCCAAGCTCTAAGTTAGGCATATTTCAAACTTTATTGTTCTAATCCTGTACCCCACCTCCCTTAGGATTCCCTTTTCCTTAGGCTTCTGCACCCCTGTTAGCATCTGTCAGCCCTGCTTGAGGTCATTGTTAATAGACCTAGAGGGGATGGCAGAGAACGTCTCACTTAGGTTCTTATTTTTTTTTTTTACAGAGAAGTAATCGGTAGCACAAGAAGTGAAATAACTTGTCCAAAGCCAGCCAGGTAATGAGTAACAGGGCAAGGCCATGAGCACAAGGCAGCACCTTTTCACTGCACCTTGTGATTAAATAATTTACCTTTACATATAGGGAAGCAGTGAGGTAGAGGGGAAAGCCCCTGGAGTCATCAGTTCTAGATTCGCTGTCCCTCTGATAACCTGGCCTTGAGCAAACTACTTTGTACTCCATCCAGGCCTAGTTCTGCTTCTGTTTTTTGTTTTTTTTTGTTTTGTTTTGTTTTAAAGATTTTATTTATTTATTTGACAGAGAGATCACAAGTAGGCAGAGAGGCAGGCAGAGAGAGAAGGGGAAGCAGGCTCCCCACTGAGCAGAGAGCCTGATGCAATGCAGGGCTCCATCCCAGGACCCTGAGATCATGACCTGAGCCGAAGGCAGAGGCTTAACCCACTGAGCGACCCAGGCGCCCCTCTAGTTCTGCTTCTATAAGAACCACTCACAAGGACTTTTCTGGGGGTTGGATGAGATAATATATGTGATAAAAGGAACTTTATAAACTGCAAAAAGATTATATAAATTTCAGGCATTGTTATTTTGACTGCTATTTAAACACCTTTCCAGTAGTATTTGCATCTTAAAAGAGATTTTAACCTGGTAAGAATCCTGGAGGTAAGGCACTTTCAAACATTGCTAGTGGGAATGTGAATAGTTGCCATGATCTGGCAAGATCTATTAAAACTCAAAATACGCATATATTTTGCACCCTAACTCATACTTACTAGAAATGAAAGTAGGTTGCCAAAGAGGGCATGTACAAAGATGTTTATCACAGCATCATTTTACAAGTAGAAACAAACTGGATGCCTCTCCGTGGGGGGATAGTTAAACACTCTGTAGAACACTCGGACCATGAGATATTTTTCAACTAATAAAAAGAATGTGTTCCTGTTCGATCTATATCTATTGACCCAGCGGGATTTCTACAATATATTGTTAAGGGCAAAACAAGTTAGAGAGAAATGTACTTACTTGATTTCAGGTTTGTAAAACTATGACTACACAACCCATATATTTCTGCTGAGGAAGGGCAAGGGGAGATGGAGAGGGAAGGAAAGAAAGTGACTAGAGCCACAATGAAGTCTTGCCAACTCAAAGTCATGAGTGTACAGTGGTGGAATTTTACCACCTCTGGCTATTTAGCCAATGGGACAATAAATAAAAGACGAAATCATGAGAAACAGCAACTATGATCAGAAGCGGAGTCCCTACTTCGGTGTATGGCTTTCTCTCTGCATATGCACGTCTCCATTCAGAGAGCCTCGGGTTCCATGTTTCTCCCTCTGGAGCACAGATGTCTGCAGCTGCTTAAGGCAGCCATCGCACTGCCCCTCTCTCCAGAGAAGCGGGAACCTGTGGGTGAAGCACAATCAAGTATTTTTGGATTTACCGTTGTCTCATTTTTGGTTTCTCCACTAATGCCTGGGACGGAGCCTCAAGTGCAAGCCAAGATTATAAAACAAGAGGCAAGCAATCAAGTGCTCTTGACAATAATGTTGCACCCTTCAGAGCACAGAGCTGATGGACCTCAGCACATAATTACCAATATAGATTGTTGTTTTAAGGAAAAATGTTTTTTAATCATAATAAAACACTCTTACGCTGGCAGAGTGCTGCATTTGTACATGCCTTGTTGCTTCAGTATTGCCAAGCATCCAGACACAGGCTCAAAGGGAACTTTAGGCAGGAAAGGGTTAAGGTTGTAGGTGAAGGAGTGAATTTCAATGGTAGTCAGCCAGGAAGCCCTCATATCCGCAAGGTGGGGCAGCCAGGTAACAAACAAAGGCAATGTAGAAATCATGTAGTCTTAGAATTCATTGTTATATCAAGGCAACTGTGAGCTGAGCTTTGCCTATTCCAACAAAGACAGCGGTTATTAACTTCTCAGATGCCATCTTGTCTGAGAAACCTTCTCCCCACGCCACAAAGTTGATTGTTCCTTTCTCTGTGTATCCTTATACTTTACTATACACCCCTTCTAAACACCATATGATACTGCATTTATTTATTTGCTTGTCTTACCTTAAGGTCTTTTTCATCTTTACGTCAACCCCTTCCCCATCATTGCTTAGCAGGACGCTGATCCCAACGAAGGCCAATCCATGTTGAATGAATCTGCTTCTCTGTATAAGGAGCACAGGCACAGCCAAAGTTAAAAAGCCCTAAGCAAGTGAATTCTAGCTGTGGCTTCATCCCTAGCCTCTCTGATTTCAGACAGAGCAACTTGGTTTCCCTTGGATAACTTTACTCACTTGTAAACTGAACACAGCCCAAAATATTGAAATTGGCGGGGGGGAGTAAGGAACTGATGGGGAAAATTGTGATGGAGTCTCCCTAAGGGCTCTGCTACCTGTGCACCAGCAAACTCCCACCCACCTGGTGGGAGCGAGCCCAGGTGAAACCTTCTCATTGAAGCTTTCCATACCACTCCAAGAAGACGTCGTATTCACTGTACTACTCCATGATCATTTACTTAGAATTTTTTTCTTCCAAACTGCAAGTTCTTTGGGGCTTTGGGGGGTGGAGGTCACAGGACCTGACATAGCATCTGATCAATAGTCAACATCAAATAAAATTCCAATAGATGAATATGTGAATGAATAGATGAATGAATGGAGAGAGGGAAGGAAGGAAGGAAGGAAAACTTTTATCCTAGATTCTGATTTGGTTAAAATATCTCTGAGCAGATCTAATGCTATTTGCTGATGTATAAAGGGTGAAAGAGCATGGAAGTTCTCTAAGATTTGGGGACCCAGAATTTAAATATGATTACTCTCTCTTGATCTGTTCTTATTTCAGTTAATCTCGCCCATCGGTAACATCAGGATGAATCATACTAACTGTGGAATATTTTCCCAAATAAGGATGGGGAGGCCAGAGAATGCCTGTTACGTGCATTACATATGATCTTTCACTTCCTCCTCATCACAGCCATCTAAGGTCAGTATTATTAAGCCCATTTCTTGGGTGATCAATCTCAGATCTAAGAGGTGAAAAATTCATCTACAATCGTCCTGTGGGAAGTGACAGAGAGAGAATGCACCAGAAACCAACCCAGTGGCCTACAAAATATCTCAAAGGAAATTATGCCCTGTCATCTCTATAGAAAAACACGGAGATGCAAGGTACATTGAAAAAGTATGGGAAGGGAGAGAGGCAACTGGATCCCTCTTAGTTTGATCAGCCAATATTGCTTGTTCACCATCCCCATCTGTGGCCCACCTGCAAGACCTGCCTTGACTCTGTCAAGCCTGAGTAGGTAGCAGTGTGCACACTTTCACCGGAGAGCCTACTTCCCCATCTCCTTGGAGTGAGGAACTGTGTAATGTGGAAACCCACCTGTGGTGGCCTGCTCAGTAGGCGTGAAGGGGCTGTGCTGCATATAAATGGTCTCTTTCACTTAGCAGGAGGCAGGTAATTTCTTTTGTCCCTGCTGATGCATTATTGATTGTGATGAATGTCAGAGTGGGAGCCCATTCCAGGAGCCATTAAACAATAATTTCATCTCCGGTGGGTAATTGATTGTCAGGGGCCCACAGTGGCCAGTTGTGAAGTGGTGGTAACGGTGAATGTATTTATTTGGGGCAGGGTGCGAAGGGAAGATTGCATGATTTATTTATTAAATATCAAGCCCAGTTTTCAGGAAGCAGAAGCTGAGATGTGAAGTTGACCTTCTCCGAGACTTGGACAGCCTGTCCCCAGAGGTCAGATTCCTGCTGCTCAGTATTAGGGACATATCCGGAAGTCTTTCTCTACCTAGTCCCAACTATCACCATCACTGATAGCCACCCTCCCTATGCATCCTGGGCACTGACTTTCAAGAATCGACACTTCTCTACTACCACATGGCAGTCCTCACAGTCTGTATACCAAGCATCCAATTCCAGATGGGCATTTTCTCAGTACAGAACAGTTTAGATCTACTGGGCCCCTCAATTCACACCGTGGAATGCCCTTCTCCTTCCCTGCCTGCCTATCTGGTTCTTCCTTATTCCCCATGGCCCCAGTTGACATCATCTGTGCGGGGCATGGATCCACCTCAGTCCCAGGGAGAAGTGTTAATGTCCCTGTTTTGGTATCCTATGGCAACTCATTCATGTCTTCACTACAGAACTCCTGCTACTATGTTCTGAGTATTTGTTTGGATTCTGTCTTGACCACATGGTCAGTGATTCATAACTTTCCTGGATTACCAACTCCTTGCAGAATTTGTTGAAAACTATGAAGTTTCTCCCTAGGGAAATATGTGAGCATCTTGGCAGATACACAAAATATCGCATACAGTTTTAGAGCATTTGCAGATACACTAAAAAATATTCGTGGACCTCAAGTTAAGAAATTCTACCCTGGGGTGCCTGGGTGGCTCAGTTGGCTGGGCGTCTGCCTTCAGATCAGGTCATGATCCTGGGGTCCTAGGATGGAGCCCCACATTGGACTCCTTGCTCAGAAGAGAGCCTGATTCTCCCCCTCCCACTGCTGCTCCCCCTATTTGTGCTCTCTGTCAAGTAAATTTTAAAAATCTTTAAAAACAAACAAACAAAAGCCTCTACCCTGACTGAGGTGTCTGAGACACATATCTTATTCCCCTTTGTGTCTCCAGGCACAATGTAACATAGGGCACATAGTAGGTGCTTAACAAATGCTTGGTAAATGGTTGCAGACTGTCACTATCAGGCAGATCAAGGACATGGGAGTGTCAGCTTTGCAGGGAGCTTCTTGCCTCCAGCATTATGGATGTAGGAGCTAGGAAGTGACAACTGGAGCTGTGCAGGATGGAGTTGTTGCTGCCATCCTCATCTTGGTTCCATGCTTTAGAGTCTCACAAATGGAAACAAAGGGGATCCGAGAGGGCTTGATTATTACACAGTGTAGCACAGCTTCATAGAACTGAATTGGAACTCCAGAGAGCACTCAAGTACAGAAACTAAGGCCAAGGAGGGTTCAAAGGCTTACCTGAATCTCTGGGCCTCCCTCTTCTAATTTTTGTTGTAGAATCAGAAGAATTAGATGAAAAGCCTGGATATGATAATTTTGCCATAATGAACCAAACTAAAAGCAAATAACTCTCAGGCTAACTCAAGGAATTGGCTTTGCCTTCCGCCCCCATAAATATGGCTCCCTGTATTCCCTAGAACTACTTGTCCTATAGCATGAACATTTCCCAGTCTAGAGTCCCAAAGACAAAGGCTGCTGCAGGAAAAGTTTTATAATGTCATGTGAACAATGCAGATTCTGGAATCAGAATGCCTAGATTTGAACATTAGCTCTAACATTTAAATACAGATCTTGGGCAAGTTCTAAATCTTGCTACATTTTAGTTTACTTGGCTGTGAAACGGAAATCTCATAATTCGTACTCCTCAAGACCTTGAGAGGAACTAGTAAGTAATACAGAGGGCTCAGAACATATAAGGATTCATTAAATGTTAGCCATTACTATCACCACAACAGGGGTTTGTGAATTGATATTGTTATTACAGTAAAGAGTTTTCTGAGTATGTGTGTGCAGAAGGAAAGGCTCATTTTGTTTTATTTTCTTATTTTAGCTCAGACGTAAGTTGAGCAAGAATTTCTGTATCAGGATCACAGTGCCCTCCGAAGATAAGAAATCAACGTCTTCAATGTGCTCCCCATCAAAGAGACCACATTTTCTCCATATACAAAGTAAGCCAGCCCTCAATATTGGCCTTAACCTCTCACTCCTGGAACTGCCCTTGGCAGCTCTAACCCACATGGAAATGCTCCTTTCTTTTGATCTCCTGATGCAGTCACTATATATAAATACATAGTCTCTTGATACTCATAGTTAATAAAAGAATAAGAAAACATTTATTATATATTTCATAAGTTGGATTTCTCAAAGCCTAAGTAGACTTTCAGAGCAAAAAGTGAATCCCGTCTTTTGGTTAGGGTTCTACCAGTGCCTGCCATGTCCCCCTGGGCCTAACCCATGCCATTGAAAGAGCACTGGAACTTAAAACCTGGGCTTAAGTTCCTTCCCTCACTGGTCTGGGACTCAAAAACATGTGCCTGAGACTGTTACCCATCCCAATATCTGTTATCTACTTTATCTCTAATAATAAAAGCCCTGACTTTAGTTTACACATGGCCACTTAGAGACTGTATTTTCCACTCCTCCTTGAAGTTATTTGTGGCCATGTGACCAAGCTCCAGCTAATGAGGTAAAAGAGGCAGTTGTGTGAGATTGTTCCCCTTCTTCCCCTATTTCTCCATTCTGCTGCCTAGAATATATCTGTACAATGGCTGGAGCTCTTTCTGGCTGCCATCATGGACCCGTTTGGATGACAGTCATACCCAGGAATGGTGTCGCCCGAATCCTTAACAATTTCATGGAGTCATCACGCTACCCTGGACCGCCTGTTTACAAATATTATTTAAAATGCAAGTGAAGGTGCCTGGGTGGCTCAGTTGGTTAAACGATTGCCTTAGGCTCAGGTCATGATCCTGGAGTCCCAGGATCGAGTCCCGTTTGGCGTCCCTGATCAGCAAGGACCCTCTGACTTCTCCCTCTGACCCTCCCCCATTCATGCTCTCTCTCTCTCTCTTTCTCTCATATATAAATAAATAAAATCTCTTAAAAAATAAATAAAATGAGAGTGAAATAAATTTTTCTTTTTTAAATAATAGCTATTATGTGGGGTTTTGTGTTGTTCATAACCTGACTCTAAGCTTAACCAAGTATTCTGAGTCTCAGGTTTCTCATCACTACAATGCAGATAAAAATTCATGTCTGTATGACATGTAAAGGTAACATCATAAATGTAAACTCATTGTTATAGTAGAAGTTGAATTATAAGTACTTACAGAAGAAATGAAAACAAAGAGAATCCAAGGGAGGAAATAAAACAGAAGCTAGTGCTGTGTAGATTTTGGGATTGCATTTCAGAGAGTGTGTCAAGGACAAGGGCTGGGCTGTCCCTTGGAGAGATTCTCCTTTAAAAATCTTTAGATTCTAACCAGCATGAGCCATTCCTCACCACAATTTTCCACATCCACAACCACAGACACAAAAAAACAAGCTGAAGGAAGCCCTGGTGGGAAAGGTCAAGAAGTCCAGCGCAAAGCAGGTCAAGTGGGAAGGGAAATGGCAACTCCGTGTCAGTTTCAATGAACTTGAAAAAGCGAAGGGGAGAAAAGTAATCTTTAATGTTGAGGAGGAGAGTTTATCTGTGAAAGGTGGATTTATCATGCGTTTCCTTCTTCCTCTCCTTTATTTTTTTTATCCACTACTCCATTATCCTGTCAGCTGGAGCCACTGGCTCTCCCAGAACCTTCCATCATGTCTATCCTGCCATCTCTGGGAAGCTCTTGTGGAACCTCGGCCTGCCCCACCCTGCAAGTCCAGAGCCTACCCCTTCAGGTCCCAGCACACCCTCGTGTCGTGGCTGATGGATGGACGGATGGTTCCCCATGAGGGCTGGTGCCAGGCCCTCGATTCCAACTCAGCTCAGTCCCCTCCTTTCTGCCTCCAGACCTTAATAATTCACACATACCTCTCTCTGTGCATCTGAGAAAATGCCCTTCCTCCATGCCAGCTTTTACAAGATGGTTTCTGCCCACTTTCTCCACACACTAGCTTGACTACCTGCTCTGTGTGCTAGGTTTCTATGTTCTGTCTTCTGTCTTCCCATGAAAGGGACATTTCTGGAAGGAAGGAGCATCTCCCTCTAGTAATGACTTTCTTTACAATAGACTTATTTATTTGTTTGCTCTGCTTCAAAATGATTTCAACTAAAAGGTGTTGAGCCTCACAGATAACTCTTCATATACCATCAGGTAATAGCTATGTGGCATCACCTTTTTATAAATGGGGAAGTTTTAAAATGCCATTGTCTCGCAGCCATTAATACTATTAACGAGGAACCCAATTTCTCTGCCTTGAAGCCTACAGGTACAGTTTTCCACCACATTTCTCTGTCTTTTCATTAGTCTAGGAACACAGAGCCTAGAGAGACAGACCGATCTCTGCAGCCTCCCCTCCCACACCTCAGCTCCCACCTCTTGCTGACAATATCCACCCAACCCACTTCCCTCAGCCAAGATCCACTGTCTGCTGGAGAACACTGGTTCCCCCCACACCCCATGCCTGTGCCCCTGGTTGCTAGTTCCTTGCCTGAGGAGTCTAGCATGCTCACTTTCGTCAAATAGAGGTGGTCCTCCACACATCTGCATAGGAAATGTTTTGTTTTAGGTTCAATAGAGCAGCCAGTTTCTCATCACAGCCTTCCTGTGAGGGACGAAGTTTCCTTTCCTACCCTGCTTCCCTAACTGCTTAGGAGGGAAGAGGCAAGGCAAAAATCCTGAACAGCAACTGTTTAAGCCATGTGTGTTTGTTTGCTTGAAAAAGTAGGACCCTTGTATTTTTGACCAGAAAAATCATATGTGGACCCCAAATATGCAGAATGGAACAGAGCTATTCTGATCAAAGTGCAGTCGGAAATCTTGGGCCTCTCTCCAAGCCTTCGCCTCTGGACACCTCACCCTCTGTGAGGCTCCAGTAGCCTGGAAAGCAGCCCCTCAGAACGCTGTTATAAACTGTTGAAAAAACAGAGCACAATGTAAAAATAACTAACTTGATTTGATCAGTGATTTTCCTCGGATACAGGCAGGAGCTGATTTCTCTCCTCTCTGAGCAGAACCCCTAAACCAAGAATTCTATTTTTAAAGATCTGGAGAAGCTGCACACTAGGGCCTGGTGACACCTCCCACTGTTCACTATTTTAGGGCCAGGAAAATCCTGAATGCCTCCAGCCTCCATTGGCTGTTGCGCCAAGCACAAGGCCAGACCACTAGCGACAGTGTTCCAGAAGGGGAGGACCTGTATCCCGAAGTCCCAGGACACAGAACAGTGCCCCGCAGACGCACAGTGGGTGCTCAAGGAACTTGCTTTTTTGTTTTTTTTTTTAAGATTTTATTTATTTATTTGACAGAGAGAGATCACAAGTAGGCAGAGAGGCAGGCAGAGAGAGAGAGAGAGGGAAGCAGGCTCCCTGCTGAGCAGAGAGCCCGATGCGGGACTTGATCCCAGGACCCTGAGTTCATGACCTGAGCCGAAGGCAGCGGCTTAACCCACTGAGCCACCCAGGCGCCCCTCAAGGAACTTGTTTTATTGAATGGGTCAAAAACTGTATGAAAACCTCCAGAAGTGTAAACCATTCTTATATCTGCCCAGCCTTCTTTCCTCTGGGTTAAAAAAAAAAAAAGTCAAACAAATTTTACTAATGACTCACTCAGCTGTTTGTGTTTTCTCTAACTGCCCTTTATACTATCCAATGTCCTGTTCCCAGATTTTCCAAATCCTTTGTAGAGAGCAGCAATCTAACCACGTTTATTCTTTCAGCAAATAGCTAAGGAGCACCTACTATGCACCAGATACTGTTAAGTGCTAGGGAAACAGAAATAAATGATTGAGACCCAGTTCCTCCCTGTAGGGACCTCAGGGAAGAGAGAGCCCTGTAATCATACAAACTAGAGAAATCGTTACAACAGGCTGCCACGGCCTGAGCATTGGAAAATCACCTCCTCGTGATTTCTATATGCTATTTTGATATTCCTATACGGGCACTGCATGATCTCACATAACTTGCTAAATGATCTGCTCTCCCCACCTTGAGATTGCACAACATTGGCTGAGAGTGCAGAGTCTGGCTCTATTATTTATTGCCTGTGTGTGTTTAGACAAGTTCCTTAAACTCTCTGTTTCTCAGTTTTCTCTTCTTCGAAGTGTTGATTATAAGAGGATTAAATTAAACAAGCTTGTCAAGTATTGAGAAGAGTTTCTGGCATGGAGTGAATATCAAAGAACTGTGAGCTTGTTTCCGCACTGGTCCACGGGATCTCTGGGACAGCTGGGATTTGCGAATGGATGAACTCGCACACACTCCCGGGGCCCCACAATGCATTAAACGTTTTTGTGCCCCTCAGTCCACCAAACTTTTGGTTCTGTCATTCTGCCATATTAAATCCAAAGAGGTCACTCACTGTCTGAAACCCCAGCCTCCCCACGTCCAGACAAGGGGACTTTTATGACGAAGGTCAGTGCCTGTTTTAAGCAGAACAGTTAGAAACAGGGAGTCAGTCCCCCTCCCCTCACTTTCTGGTGGTCTTGAGATCCTTTAAGAGGGTGGGGAAGTATAAACATCCAAATATGGCCTGTAGCAATGAAGCTTAATGAAATCCTCCTGCTGCACTCTCTCTGAAACCTCCCTCTTCGGGTAATTCCTGAGCCCGTTTTCTATTACACAGTACACACTACATGTCTCTGGAAATTCAACACTGATGATAGTGTGTTAACATGGAAAAGCCTGTAGCTAAACAATATTTTATCTCATGGCATTGTGGATTTAAAACTTGGCTTCTTTGGGTTTTGCTCTTCCTCAGGTGTGATTCAAAGGTAACTTTCTGTGCATGCTGATACCAGAAAGTCACAGTCCTTTGGTTAGCTGGCGCGTTACCCCAGGTGCAAACCACTCAGAGGCAAGCCATTAAACGGCCATGAAACAAGAGAACGTGAAAGGATCTTAGAGAGCAGTTCCGGCCAATGTTTCTTTTGTTTTGTGTTGTTGTTGTTGTTTGTTTGTTTTGTTTTGTTTTGTTTTGTTTATTTGACAGACAGAGATCACAAGTAGGCAGAGAGGCAGGCAGAGAGAGAGATGAGGAAGCAGGCTCCCCGCTGAGCAGAGAGCCCCATGCAGGGCTCCATCCCAGGACTCTGAGATCATGACCTGAGCCGAAGGCAGAGGCTTAACGCTCTGAGCCACCCAGGCACCCCCAGCTTTCTTTTGTTTTTAAGTCAGTGAAGAAACCAAGGCCCAGAAAAGGCAAGTGACTCAACCTAGGCCACCAGCAGTGATCCTTTCAAGTCCCCAAATGGAGTCACTTGGGCGAAACCTCATGTCAGCTAACCAAGACTCAATACCTACCGTAAGTGCAGTGCCAATGCCCTCTGGACTGTAACCTTTAACCAGTCAGCCTGGAACTACCTGATCAGTACCAGTGAGGTAATCTGTCCCATAGGCGCTTTCAATCCTGAAACGATGTGCTCCTTGCTAGTAATACTCTTCACCTTTTCACCTTTCAAAACTTTTCCTTTCCTGCAGCTTGGCAGAGCTCCTCTCTGTGGATAGATGGGATGCGTCCTGATTCAAGAATTTCCAAATAAGGCCAATTTGATCTTTACATGTACTCACTTGAATTTTTATTGTCAAACAAACTTATCCTGGCATGATGGGGGATGGGAATTGGGATGGTCCTATCATCTCGAAAATCCATGGTGATCTGTAAGGTGAAAGGAAAAAAGTTCCAATCTGCAAAACAAGGATAATGAGAGAGTTGTTATAAGAGTTGAGTGAGATGATGCATTAAACACCTTAGCTCAGGGTCTGGCACATTAAAATGCAGGAACAACGTCACCTATGCTAGACCCAAGATAAGATGCTTCCACAGATGTTACTGCACTGTACCGTCCCCTCTCTGTACCATTCAGCTAAGTTCTGTAGATTCCTTTCTTTGTTGCTTACCAATTAATTAACTCAGTCTGCAAAACACACTTTTTTTTTAAGCCCATACTATATGTTCAGGTGCTAAGATGAACCAGAGGCCACTTCCGCCTGGTGCTCACAGACATGGTAACACAACACCAACACAGTGAGAGAGAGGTTCCAGGTTGCTCTGTATAGTGGTCATTAGAAGTGTTCAAGTGCATTCTGCCTGTCTACCATCAAGACAGGTGACAACATGGCGCTTCCCCCTCATCTCCAGACCAGTGGGGTAGAGCAGAAGACAAGAATTTCACCAACGTGCGATTCGTCTCTCCTCGATTTATCTCCAGCATGTTGCACAGCCAAGCTGGGATTGGGAGTCCTCCGTCAGCTTGGTCCTTGCTGACCAACAATGTATATAAGCAAGACATAAAACTGTGCTGTTTTAAGCCATTGAGATTTTAAGTTTGTCACCACAGCATGAATCTAACTTATCCTGGCTGCTCCACTCTCTGGTGTGATGAAGATGAGAGATTTCTTGTTTTTTTGTTTTGTTTTCCTTAGTGCCCCATCTGTAGTCCCCAGCTGATATTTCCTACACATATCACACCTCTGGATGCTTTTTTCTTCTAACATGAAAGCATTTGCCAGCCTGGAAGCTCTCATCTCCTCCCCAACACTTGACCCTTTTTAGACTAACAAATGACCCCTGGAAGAAGGGCAAATAAGCTGCTCCAAACCTCCTCCTCTGTTGTTCCCCACACCCTGCCTCCTGGCTCCTGACTAAACTAGCAATAGATGGAGCAATTGTGTTTTAATAAAGAAAATTGATTTACCTTTTCAGCATTTTAACAAATGGCAGTACACACAGATCTCTAAAGATTTATGCCCACAATTTGCAAAATTATTTCTGTATCGATCAGCACAGGTTTGTTTTTCATCGGTTCAGTCAATTAAGTAGTAACATTCAGGTGGATAAATGAGTCAAGCCTATGAAGTCCCTCGTGAGGACAGATGCTTGTTGTATTCTGTGACTGAGAGATGTCAGATATGTAGGCAAGACACCCAAGACCTTATAGGGCAGACACAGAAGATACCGGGAAGTCCGGGAAGGAGATGGCATGCTGGTGGCAAGAAGGGAAAGGTGAGTGCAGAGGCTCCAGACTGTTTGACATTAGGATACTACACGGGTGGTGCTTCTGACAGCTCCATCCCACAAGATGGATGGGCATCCTGGGCCCTTAGGTCTCACAAGAGAAAAAGAAATGCAGAGGATGCAACTAGAGTCAGGCTGTCGGCAGCATCATGGAGATCATCTTCCCACATCTGCCCTTACCCTGGCATCTACCCCTCGACACACCCTCCCTCCCTCCCCTGGTTCTTGAAAGTAGACTAGCAAGTGGGGCCTGTAAAAGGCCTGCATTTTAGGAAAAGAGCTCAGAAAGATACCATTAAAATATTAAAGGTGTTTTCTTGGGGTGGTAAACAAGAACTGATTTTTATATCCAGAAGACTTACCTATATTTTTCTTGTGGTGATCACGTTACCTGGATAATAAAAACAAAAAAATTTTTTAAAACCTAATCATCTGAGTGACTCGTGCCTCAGTAGGAACCTTGCACCCCCATGATGTGCCCAAGGACTTGTCAAACTGAAAATATGCCCTCCTAGTGAATTTCACCAGCTTCATTAAAAACAAAAGCAAGAAAACTAGAAAAGAATGGACAAAAGATGAAAAGGAAATAAGGAAAAAATGCTATGAGCACTGTATCCAAACACAGTTTTTTTGTTTTTCTATGATTTTGTTTTGTTTTGTTTTCCTTAGTGCTCCATCTGTAGTCCCCAGCTGATATTTTCTACACACATCACACCAACCTCTGGATGTTTTTTTTCTTCTAACATGAAAGCATTTGCCAGCCTGGAAGCTCTCATCTCCTCCCCAACGCTTGACCTTTTTTAGACTAACAAATGACCCCTGAAAGAGGGCAAATAAGCAGCCCCAAACCTCCTCCTCTGTTGTTCCAACATCCTGTGTTGTTCTTTCCACACTGGGTGTGGGAGACAAAGGTGAATGTCAGTGTTCCTATGGTCAAGAGACTTGGGGTTTGAAAGAGAGAGAAATGCAAACCATGGCCCAGGTTCCTCGGTCAAATTATGAATGAGGGAACAGGGAGGCTGTGGATCCTGCAAGAAAGGGAGTCAGGGACAAGAATAAAGAAAGGCATCTTTTAAAAGGTGACATTTGAGGTGCAAAGAGAAGATGACGATGTTAGAGGTTTACCAACCCATTCTGTTGGGGGGCAGATTCTTAAAAATGAAATTGCTTTCAAAACTCAAGAAAAGAATGGAACTGAAATGTGGAATCTCAGGTCCTGAGACAAGGGGCAGGTAGATTTCTGGACAGAGATATGTACAGAGTGCCTCAAAATAAGCCTAGTAAAGGGCATGTAATCTGCATCAGTGAGAGAACAACTTCATTCATGGAGCAGGTCATTACCTGTCAAGGCAGGAGAATCACTGCATTCCCAAAAGTATACTGGATTGCATGATTTCTATTGTTTTGCCCTGTACATTTTTATTTTTCTGCTCCTAACACCAAGATCCATCCTCCATTCAGAAGACAAAAGGCAAAGTAGCTGACAGCTAATCGCTTTTTCACAGCTAAGACATTCCTCTCTTCTGAGCAAATATGGACAGTGTGTTATTCTAGGAACTCTTTGTCTCGTGTAGTTACTTGTGTGGTTCAGTGATGTTTGTTCTTTCAATCATCCAACAAGTGTTTCATGTATTCGTTCAACAAATATTTATCTGAAGACATTTTAATGAATACTTTAGTTACTATATAGTCTATACTCTTCAAACCCCTCTAAATGCTTTCCATGTCCCTTAGAATAAAAGCCAAATTCCATATTATGGTCCATGAAGTCTTCATGATCTGGACCCCTTCAACCTTCCTAAAATAACCTCTATCTTCCTCTTTACCCCCCTGTTCCCTACCACATCAGCCACTTAATATTACTCTATTTCTCAAAAACCAAGTATTTTTCTATTTTGCACTTGCTTACTTTTCTGCTTCTAACATCAAGTCTTCCAAATACCAACAGAGAAGACAAAAGACAGACCACTCCCACACACCTTCCCTCAGACAGCCTTCTCATGCCCCAATAGTGCCTTCAGACCTCTGTGGACATGTCACCTTGCCTGTGAGACCTTCCTGGCCACCTAACAGCCAGAGTATCAACTCCTCAGCACTCTCCATCCTCTTTATCATGCTATAGTTTCTTCCATAGTACTTAGAAGAATGGTCAAGATATATGTCCATCTGCTTAAGTTTTTATTATCTGGACTCTTCCATTGCAATGAAAGCTCATGTGAGCAGAGACTTTGTTCATCATTGAATGCCCAGTGACTAGTGTTGCCTAGCATGTAGTAGCTGCTCAGTAAATATTTGTTCAATGAATTAATGAATATGGGAACGAAGGCCGGGACTGGATGGGAGCTACAGTAATATAGTGGCCTCTGTGTTGTCCGCCATTTCCATGACTGGCTCCCTTCCTTCAGTTAAAGGAAAGCATGCTGCTGTGTCTGCAGACTGACAATGAGAAGTGTCTGAGTGAGGCTCTCAGGCCCGACTATTGTCAGAGACAAGACACAGAACTAAATGATCCATTGTTGAGTTCCGGTCTGGCAGTTCCCATCTAACCTGCAAGCACCAGGTAATTGGATTGGTAATGGGATATGGAGACTTTCACCTTGAGGTCACTGCTTCACTTCCAGCCCAAGGGACAGCTCAGCTGAAAGTCATTGCTCTTGGGAAGCAGTTCCAAGATCACTGGGAAATGTCTGAATCTGAGTTCAATTCAAGGGTGGGACCTGGTTCAAGGAGAGAGCTTACAAGCCTCTTTTCTACACTATCCTGCATCTGTGATTCCCTAGAAGGTCATGTGAAGCCTTGGCTTAAGGGCCTCCCAGGGCCACAGAGGAGGAGATGAGCACAGCCCTTCCTCAGAAGTGATCTCAAAATACATCCTGATGTCAATGTCCCAGCAGGCAGTTGGGCTGTGACTTTACCTTTACTGTTTGATTTTCTTATATAATAACTAATGGGTAGAACCCCTGGCCTAATTGTCACATCGTTCCACATGGTCATGAACAGCAGGGGTCCAGGGGATGAGGTGGTCATGAGTCTGAAGGCTGAAAAAATGTGGTCTTGAATTCTGGATTGACTTTTCCTAGTTATGTAACCCTAGGCCCATTAGTTAACTTCCCTGCATTTCTCTTTTCTCATCTGTAAACTGGAGATTAAAACATCTACCATGTAGCAATGCTGTGAAGGTTAAAGCTGGTGTGTCTAAATCATTGAGCAGAGTGTCCCATACAAGCAGGTGCTCAAGAAATTGTTGCAACTGATCCATAGGGGCCCTCATCCCGGGAGCTAGAAGAGATATGCTTATGGCCCTCCAAAGAAGCCCATTTATTTGTCAGTCATCAAATAAGTATTGAGGGCCAAAGAAGCAATGGACACAGTGCTGAATACTAACAAAATTGGTAGGATCCTGTTGTAGAAATAAAGCATGGGGGCTCAGAACAAAAGGTTCACTGCTTTAAGAAGCCCTTACAGAAATGAAGAAAGAGTCATATAGTCGTAAAACCACAGATACAGGGGCCTCCTCATGGGAACAAGAAAGGTCACTGGAGTCAGAGACTGTAGTCCCGAATAATGTCAGGGAATTTGCTTTCACTTACTCATCTTTGTCTGGCCCTCCTCAGGGCTTTGTGTGGAGTAGGTACTCAAAATATATTTGATCAACTTAAATGAGAGTGAAAAGGAATGCCAACAGAAAGGAAGTCTGTGGCCTTACCAACTTCTTTCTTGTGCCCAGATCTAATCTCAGGGGCCTGCACTCGAAACCTCTCCCACCCTGACCACGATGGCCTGTCCTGCAGGATTCTGCAGCCAGGCTGGGCCCTACTCGCTGTGCTGGCTGGCTGCGGAGCTGACAACAGTGGCCTGATTTCGGACATGTGACTGCATTGCAGGCTCCTGGGGCAGAAGGTAGGTGGGAGGGAGGGAGAAAGCTCCCTATTGCATAAGCCAGGCCATCTGGGGACAGGGCCCTGGCAAGGAGAAGTGTGTAGTGGGGCTGGGAGCAGCTCTAGGCACCCCAGCACATCTCTGCCGCACTGCACCTTCAGGCTGCAGGCACTTCAAAGACCAGCCTCTGGTGAAAGCCAGCATGTGAATTTGTCCTGTCCTGGGACGTCCGGAAGCAGAGTGTGGAAATGTCTCACTGGGCTGAGCCAGCAGAGCAGGTACTCTGCACCTGACCCCGAAGGGACAGAAAGGGGAAACCAGAAAGTGGGAACACAAAAAAACCACCAACAGCACCAAGGTCCCCTCTCACCTCAGCCCACCAGCTGGCCTCCTGAGAGGAAAGGGCACCGTTCTCCTTTGCTTTTCCTGTCAGAAAACTCGGGCTTCACAGACCCTGGCCTGCCACTGTGAACCGATGCCTCTAGGCCCCAGGCTTCTTCAACTCAGAAGAACTGTGACACTGTCCCTCGTTGCCCCCCCAGAGAGTGTGAAGAAGAGAACAGTAGGTGGCAGATGGGGAAGCCCCCACCCCAGAAGGAAAAGCACAGCTGGTGTCCCTTGCTGCCCTGACTCCGGCTCTTCCACGGTCTGCTGGAGGAAGGCCCCACACCCCGGTCCAGACACACAGCAGAGTGCAGACCAATCCACCAGCCCTGATGGCAGAAACTCAAGACTTTAGTGGGGAGGTCAGTGCCAACAGACACAGCCATGTAAGGAAAGATTGTCTTCGCCTGGCCTTTGTCCCAAGGCCCATGACTCCCCATAATTTAGGCTTCCAGGCCTTCTTTCAGTAACTGTTGGAGCTCACTGTCGAGGACATACTGTCTTGGAAAGGCCACCTGGTGAGGACACAGTAACCCATTGTGAGTAGTCTCTGGAACAGTGCAAGTTCAGCTGAGTGATTCCTGGATGGGAGATACTATTTGGGAGTCAAGTTTCTTCATGCCAACCTTGAATAATCAGTTCCTAGGGAAGTTGCTAGGCTCCAAGTCAAAAGTGGTAACTATGCTGCCCTCCTCCTTCCCTGTTTTCCTTTATGCATCTGTGGTTTGTGCTCCCTTCCCACTAACCACAGATGTGCTGTTGCCTCTAGGTGCTTTCAAAGCATAGATTTCACAGAGGGCAAAAGTGAGCACAAGAAAGGAGAACGAGGAGGGGTGGAGGTGAGAGAGAGGAAGGAGGACAGCTGCTTTCTAATGATGCATTTGGGTAACAGCAAGGAGACAGCTTAATGCTATTGTTTTTGTGCATATTAAACCACTAATCCACATCTTATTTTGGCAACACAGGCTACCTCACATCTGTATGCCTTACCTACAATCTGTAAAGCTAATTTGTTAAACAGCTTTCTTCTCCCACGGGAATGAGGTCATTGGTCACAGAAGATTGATTAAGCTCTTGGAGAATCAACATTAATGAAAATCAGCACTGCCTAATGAGTGTTTTTATGGTAGCCTCATAAAAAAGAATTTTAAAAGGAGAAACAAATAAACAAAAACAGCAAGAAAGGCCTGAAGCCTTCTCTCCCGATGTCTCTCAATCCTTGTTATGAACATGGTATCAGGACAGTGGTAGAAATCCCCTTGGCTATGCCAGCCTTCCTCCCTCCACTCAAATCTGATTCATTACACCAGGTCTGGAAAGTTTGTGCATGTGTTTCTGCGCACTAGTTCCAATAACGTATGTGTGCATATTAGTTCCAAAGACATTTCCCTTTGCTCAGGCCAACTGCTGTGTAGAGACAGAAGTAGACTTTAGGTCAGAAAACATGCTCATTGAATACCAGCAGCACCATTTACCGTGTGACTTTGGGCAGGACATTTAACCTCTCTGACTCTGTTAGCACATCTCTAAAATGGGAAAGAATACTAGCCTCCCCTATACCTCCTCTAGTAAAGTTATTACATTGAAAATCATATAAGCTAGCATGTGTGTAGAAATTTTAAACCATAAAGCCCCATGTAATTTACTATACTATTAGTATTCTTACTTTTTTAAGGCACTGTTGCTAGTGGGTAATAGCCAAAGACTGGAGCCATACAAACTGGGTTTAAATCCAGGCTCAGAGGCTGGCTTGGTAGTTCACCAGCTGCATGACCTCAGGCAAGCTACTCAAACTTCCTGATGTCACACTTCTTTCATCCATAAAATAGAATAATTATAGCTTTGTACTTTTAGAGTTTGGGGGAGGAATATATGGAATATGATTACAATGTGCTTAGGAGAGTACCTGGCACATGATAAACAGTTAAGAGATATGAGTCAGTAGGATTAGAGTTCTTATTCTCTTTCATTCCTCAACAAGCAAGAGCCTACCCACAGACCAAATGGGCAAGATCCATGAATCCACAGAGAAGCCAAATAGAAACAGACAACTGGGTAACCCCAGTTCCCTTTGGGGCCCTGGGCTTGAAAGCAGAGGGGAAGAGTGTGCCAGGGAATTGATGCAGGTGGGAAGGGAGGATGGGAAAAAGTTGGGGATGGGCAACTGTAAAAGAGTTACTTGAGAAGTCTCCAAATAACTATAACTTGGGAGGATGTTAGTTTAAGGGAAATAAGAGCTAACTGTTTTCTGCTGATGTGCCTAGGAGAAGAGATTGGGCTTGCATTGAAAAGGGAGTGGTTTATGTGAAGACTTAAAGACCCCACAGGGAAAAACAGGAGGGAAGAGAGGGAGGAAGGAGGAAGAAAGGAAGGAAGGAAGGAAGGACGGACGGACAAAAGGGAAGGAAGGAAGAAGGAAGAAAGAAAAAAAGGAAGGAAGGAAAGAGAGAGAGAGAGAGAATATCTAGAAGGAACTTTCTCCCCCTGAGGATGCTTTTTGTTAAATAAATATATAAAGAAAATAAATCAGTAAAAAATCTGTTCTCTCCTATTTTTTCCATTTTGTTTTTCCAGTTCTTCACATCTCTAATTTTACCTAAATGATAATTTTATGAGCAAATCAAGTTATACATAATACATTTTATGTTTCTTCTTAGCAAAATCATTTTAGATATGTAAATTGTACTACAAAAATAAATATTGCATGTTATTCTAATTTTTCACCAAATTTACATTCCACTCCCACCCCCCTCCCCAAATTCTCCAACCCTCTATCTCTAATGGTTTTAACATTTCCAAGACCTCAACATTTATAAATTTAGCTAGTTCTAAGGAAGAAGTGATTTCACATGAGGTTAGGTGGTATGGTCTGTTAATTGGAGAGTTTTTAAAATCTTTTTGACAACTACCACTATTTTATCTCTGGGACAGTGATTGAAAAGGTGGATATAATTGTATAGAATAGAGTAGGATGGAATCTCATAGGCCTCCTACATTTCTGTGACAAGATTTTTGACACCTTCCCATTATACATAACATTTTCTACAGGCTCAAGTGTATTTGAAATACCACGAAGCCCTAGTCTCCTTTCTCTGAGGAGTACGTCCAGTAAAATGGGTATGTGAGTTCTCCCCAGGCCTCAGAGGCAGAGTAGCATATCAGATGCCCCTGTCTTAGCTCTATTTCTAGAACCTTTTTAAGTTCATGATGGCATTGAATCCCATTAGAGATTTATAGTGAGGGTAGTGAGGGTAGATATGTAGTGAGGATAGATAGCCAAAAGATTTGGTCACTGATCCCCCGGATTAAGCTCTAATTCATCTTCTGGACACTCTGGGTATTAAAAACTGTTAGTTGTATTATATAAAGCTGTGTCATACAATATGGTAGCCACCAGTCCTGTTGTGGTTATTTAAATTAATAAACCTAAAATAATTAAAATTTCAGTTTCTCAGTTGCACTGGCCACATTTCAAGTGCTACTTAGCCACATGCAGCTAGTAGTTTCCATGTCAGACAGCACAAATATAAAACATTTCCATCATTGCAGAAAATTCTATTGGACAGCACTGATGGGGAGAAAAATCGAGAAGAATAATTGAGCAAACCAGTCATTGTTAAGTGCCTGCCATGTACCAGGATCTCTGTGCTGTAGTGATTCTGAAAGTCATCTGATAATCTATGCAATAAATGATAATCATCCTCACTTTCCAGGTGAAGAATTGGGAGCTAAAGAAGGTTAACCTCCCAGAGTTAGTGACAGAGCTGGTGAGTCCAGGACTGTCTTATGACAGTCTTATGTCTTATGAAACTCTGCTGTCTTATGATGGGATCAAAGTAAGATGGAAGTGTACAGCAGGTGTATATGTGTGCAGCAATAATAGAATGAAAGACTGGGCCAGAAATTCCAACTACCTTTAACAAAAGAAGCAGACTCCCTCTCCCTCACCACCCACCTCCAGGAGGAGAAGCAGGAGATGCCATCTCCTTGGATATATCAGTCTTATTTCATACCGGAGGGAGCCCTGGGCAGAGATCAAGACTACACTGTTGAGTAGTGAAGGGAAAGTGTAACATGGGGATCACAGAAGATTGCTGGCTGAAAATTCATCATCAGACGGGTCCTCCAGGTACTCCATGGGCTCAACTCTCTTCCTGAGGCCAGAGAGAACCTCTTCATGATAGGAAAACAGGAGTAGATCCTTCTAACATAGCCCAGGCTGCTGGTAGAGATTCAAATGTAGGTCTCATTCCCTGAGAGGTGTTGCTATGAAACAGATGCAAGACAAGGTGAATACCACCTATTAACAGTCAGCTTTAGTAGCCAGAACACCTGGAACAGCCCCTTGTGTCCTTTGAGTAGTAAAGGATTCTTGGTGCCACCCTTTCAAGTGGCTGTGATGTGTGCCAATTTAAGAATCCCACGAATAACATCAACAGTCATCCGATGCTATTGAGTGGCATTAGCTTGTAGAAGCAGGTCCCTGCAGTGGAGAAGTGCACTCGTAGTTTCCCGCACACACTCATAGTGTCCCACAGCCAGGGGCCAAGTCTGCTTGGTTTAGGGTTGAAGGGATGAGGCAGGCAAAGGAAACACAGTAGATGATGTGTTAGGCATTGGGGTCTGAAGGGGGAAGACCCTGCTGGATGAGATCACATCTGTGGTATGCTTTACAAGGAGTACAACGTATGGTTGGGGTTAGAGTTGAGTGTGGACGTAGTTGAGTATGGTTGATGGTCTGTCTCCTCTACTACACCTCAAATGCCCCAGGAGGAGGAGCCTTGAGTTACTTACCCTTCCCAGCTTCACCCCCATTCAGGTAATGTGGAAGACACTTGGTAAATGCCCTGCTTCTTAACAATCACCCAAACTAATTTTCCTCAAAGTGCACTTCTTGGGAAACTAGCTCTGAAAGATGCTAATGAGTATTTAAGCCGGGGGCGGGGGGGGGGAGGGGGGTGGTAATCAAGTTAAAAAAAAAAAAAGAAACTTTCCATGGTCAACTTAGTTTGGAAAGTATTGGACTAAACAAGGTTCAACAGGGCAATTTACCATAGGATTTCTCTGGGCCTTTTAAATGATAATGAGGGGAATATAGAAAGCACTTCCCAAGTTTAATTGACCATGGAATTCTTTTTCCACAGAGCATCTTGTGGGACTATTGTTCTGTGGAAGCACTGACCACAGCCTTTAACTTCAGCTCACAATTCCAGTCTTTAGATAAAATAAGTGTGCCACTTTGGGGACGATTGGCTAATCAATGAATTGCACAACCATATAAAATATCACTGGAGGCACACCACCCTGGATTCATTTTTCCACCTAGGCAACTGAAGGGTGCTTCACCTCTATTAATGTTGGCCCCAAGAGTATAGATTTCTTCTTTTCCATTTCCATTCCAATAATACAATAATAACAACCTGTCAATCAAATTGATCACTATATCACTGTTGACTTTATCTATTAATTAATCCATTCATATTATCTATTAATCTATTAATTTATCTATTAATATTTTGAACATCTCCTACTTGCAAATTATTGTTATACAACCTGGAAAAATGAAAATTAGTAAAAGATGTAAAGACTATTCCAGCTATCCAAGAACTTGCAATCTAATTGAGGAGATAAGAAATATATATTTTCCCCCCAGGGTATCTGTTCCCTGCTGCTGCTCACACTCCCACCTTCAGATGCTTTTTCTCTGGTCCCTTTACTCAATTACATTTCACCAAATGCCTTCATTCTCACACTCTCAACTGGAGATAGCTCTGTGTTTTTGGGCCTGTGTACAGTATGTATTATTCATATGCTCACTTGTTTCTGAACAACTTACGAAAACCAACTAGAGATTAATTCATAAAATATAAGCTTTTTTCCCCTCTCCCTTTACAGGACTAAATCTGTTTCTCTGCCACAATTGTATTGGCTGATTGGGTTTCTGCTCTCCCTCTGCCCCCATTCTGAGGAAAATCATGTCTCTTTAGTATTGCTGCCACATATCCTTTCATGTGCCTGAAATATATACCATTGTGTTCTGACTTTTGTTTTGTGCAGAATCACTTTCATGCTCTATCTTCTGCAAGGTCCCTCTGTCTTGGCAGCCAAAGACACTTCTGTTTGCAGCCTGGAGATTTCCATTGTACTTTGCACATCGCAGGATTTTTGTTCTGTGAGGTGGCCTTTTGTAGTTGAGTTTGCTAATGTTCTAACTGAAAACAGACATAGCCATACTTCATCAGTTTCATTCTGCTCAAAAGCACAGTTGTCAAGTCCACTGAGGGAACCAAAATGCTCCCTCTTCACAAGGCAGAAGGTGGGCTAAAACCAGCAGCAAAAACGATCCACACGCTGCTTATCAAAAGGTAAAAGAAGCAGAGGTGTTTGATCATTGCGAATTTTAATCTTCTGAATTTCAGACACTTAATCTTTTTTCTACATGGGAATATGCCTGTTACTCTTCTTCCTGAAAATAACATGCCTCCTTTGGAAGCCTGGGTGGCATAGTCAGGGAAGCATCTGTCTTTGGTTCAGGTCATGATCCCAGGATCCTGGGTTCAAGTCCACATCAGTCTCCTTGCTCAGCAGGGAGCTTCTCCCTCTCCCTGCCATTCCCCCTACTTGTGTTCTTACGCGCTCGCTCTCTCTCTCTCTCTCTCTCTCGGACAAATAAATAAATAAAATCTTTTAAAAAAATGCTTCCTCTTCCATCCTCCTGCTCTGGGACTACCATCATAGAACTGTTCCCTCTCTGATTCTCAGTAGAGTTTGTGAGTAGATTTAGAGACAGTGAGTTTCCTTCCCTGCCCAGCTCCCTAAATTTCAATCCTGATTATGACACAAACACAACCTAAACTTCACTAAGGTAATAAAGCATATTTTTCCCATTCTCCAGAACCTCATGCCCAACATATGATTGGGGTTTGGGACTCAAAAACAAAACAAAACAAAAAAACAAAAACAAAAAACAAAACAAAACAAAAGCCTGCTGAATGAATAAATCCATTTATCTCCTGAAACCTAGAAGCCCAGGCTTTGCCTGCTGTCTGCCATCCTCTCTCCTAGGTACTATTCCTCGGCTGCCTCTTGCTGGCATAATTCTCCAGGCAGCTGGAGAGGCAGTGAATGTAGCATAGAATTGTGGTCTGTGAGGTAGGGGGGAAGGCATGAAAAAGCACTGACCTAAGGGGATACAGCGCTACCCTCCCCCCATTCAATGCATCAATTCAATTATGGAAAGGTGCTCTTAGAAATTTTGACACAAAAATCATCTGAGTCTATTTGCCCTTGCATGATGGTCTCAAGCTGCTTCTCTCCTGAACTCTGTGTGTGTGTGCATGTGTGTGTGTGTGTGTGTGTGTGTGTTTAAACATACCCTTACATGAATACTTGTCTTTTTCTTCATCCCCCTTTACATATTTTAATTTATTATCCCATTTATTATCCTATATCCCCCATCAATATGCTCTAAAACACATTTTCATATCCTATCAATGTACATTGGAAACTTAATCTTTCCTTCCTTAAATGCATCTTCTTTTTTTCTTTCTTTCTTTCTTTCTTTCTCTCATTTTTGTTGTGTTTAGACTTGACTCTACCCATCCTTCTTTGACTCAGTGCAGTTTATTAGTTGTTATGGCAAACCCCATTGCTCTCACTCTCTCTCTCTCTCCCATTATGTGGTTGCAAATGAAGATTGTTAGCAGGGAAAAAAAAAAAAAAAGGACAGCTTTTTTTTCCTCCCGGAGTCTCCTCTCTAGGCCTTTCCTCATCTTCCTTATTATCTCTATGGGATGGCTCCCTGCCCTCCCCCACCCTACACACAGGTAACAAAGCCAATAAATAAATAAATAAAAGACTTGTATCTCTGGCTGTCCACAGCAGTATTATTTACTGCTATAACAAAATGGAACTGTAGAATGCTTGAGCTAGAGGAGCAAGTTGTGATTTGTGGGGCCTCAGGATATGTGGAAACTTTGGAAGAAGCTTCTCAAATTTGGAGTAGCAGTCATCACAGCAGGCCAAATATTTTAGGGGAAGACAGGTGGCACACTTAATTCTAACTCTTTCTGGCTTCAGCTTCTGTCATTCATGCCCTACTTAAGACCCCTATGGGGTGACTCAGATCAGTGCCCATTAGAAATACTCCATTCCTTTAACTTTAGCCAAGATCCTGTCAGAATCAGGACTAAACCGACTATCTACTAAATTCATAAAAATATCTCCAAAATTTTCACTAACATTATTCCAGACACCATGTTCCACACCCCTTTAGAAATGCACTCCATTTCTATATGTCTTCCTAACAAGTTATTTTGCTGTCATATTTTTTTCTGACGTCTGTCACCTTGGTATCTAAGCACTCTGGCAAATTCATGAGGCTAAAAACAAACACTTATGTGGGAAGGGGAAAGAAAGCTCTTCTCTTCTGCTCTCTCATCTCCATAGGGACAGAGAAGCACAAAGAGGCTATGATTCTCCAAGGTCATTCTGCAAAGACAGCATAACAGAGCCAAGAAAAGACTACAGAATCCTAATTCCAGTCCCCGGCCTCCATAATTTGAAAATATTCTGTTTAGAATTGGTGTTTCTACAGAAAATACCCAAAGAGATTTTGTAGCGGCTGGCCACAGCCAGGAAGGAATCTTCGCAAAAAATCAGACACACCTCCTTCCCTTCCAGACTCTGAATCTTCCCCTTTTCTTACTGCTGAGTATTCTAGCACTCTTTCAACTTTAGTACTTAAATGACATTAACTGAAATGTCAGGGGTTTCATTCATTTGTCAAATCACTCAATCATTATTAATTGAAAGCCTTCCATAATCAAACACATGTTAGAGATAAGCAAGTCTCTACCTATCTTCAAGGACTTATAATTTAGCAAGAGAGATAAGAGACACATGCAAAAAGTGCTTATGGAGAACATACTATTTGCTATTCTAGACTCTGAAGAGAGAGCAATGGATAAAACCTACAGGAATTCTGTTCTCATGGAACTTACCATTATAGTCACAAAAATAGACAATAAAGAAACAGATAAAGGAATAAGATATATTACATTAAAATGTAATACAAGATGAAATGTGATATAACAGAGAAATAGATGAAGTGCCCAACACTTCTTTCTCACATGGGATTTCAGTAGCTGAATTGGAAGCATGTTCTGGTTTCAGAATTGGATTTGTAATATCCCAGGCCTCTAAACGAAATATTTTCTTCTCTAGTAAGCAAATATTGTTGCAGTTGTTGCATTTGGTAATCTGTGTGGAGCAAAAGATTCAGCACCCATAATAGGCTAGTCACCAAGAACTTTAGAAGAACTTGGAGGCAGCTGAAATATAAATGGTCCAATTCTAGCAGAGAATTTTTTGTAAAAGAACCTCTGGGACCTATTATAGTCCACTGGCCATCTGATAGACTGCTATCCAAAAGAGAATAGAGTTATTCCTCTACTCTGGTTATTTAAGCAGATTTCTTGTAGTTGCTGAAGGTCAAACTAACAATCCTAACCTCTTTGTCTTTAAAAGTAAGTGAGATTTTAAAGCTTAAAAAAATATTTAAGTAATCAGATATACATTAGGTGGCAAGTTTCTTTTCCTACATTTATTATTTCATTAGTCCACATTTATCTGTCCCTTGGGGTACAGTCAGCTGGGCAACACTCAGACTTCAGCTTCTCAAACAAATGACTTCAAAGAAACTTATTATGCAACTTCATTGTGTACTCTCTGCTGACCTAGAAACTGCCATTCAAAATAGTCACTATCTTTCATTTGTAAAGAAGTCCAGGAAGATAATGTTTATTGTCAAGATTCAGAGGAACTATTATGCTGGACAAATTTCAAGCAGTGGAAAATGTAAATAAATTCTGGGATTGGTTGGTGTTATAGTCTTGATGAAAGAAGATAGAAAGAAGGAAGGAAAGAATAAGAGAGATGTCAGGCAGGGAAAGACCAGGAGAAGAAAAAGAAGGAAAAAGAAAAACTATACAAGGTACACAACTATAAAACTGAATAAAATTTGCAAGGAAATTCCTTATAGACACTGGACAACCCGAAGCACAAAATAATAATACTAGAGAGAAGGAAAATATACACATACATGGTGAGCTTCACATTTGCATATGCTTCTTGACCAGGAACTCCTCTTGGAAAAAGGCACAGGGAAATAGGGCACAAGCAGAGCACATTAGTCTCTCTGCAATCTGAAAACAGTTCTGTACTACTGAAACCCTTAAATTTTCAAGACAGGATAAATGAGAGGAGGGAGCGTCATAGAAGGGTTACCTCAGAAGTGACAAGAGTCCATGGAGCCAAATAGAGAATGGAAGTTCCAGGACTTAGAGGTGAATCAAGATAACACAATTCTAGGAGACAAAGTAGATATCTAACTGAGAAACTC